>PVJS01017763.1:8189-35838 GCA_004027185.1 Glis glis
GCCGAGAATGAACCTTACGTTGCAAATCAGCCAATCTCAGGATGAGGGCCTGTGTTTGATATTCAGCAATCTCCGTTCTACGACTACAAGAGACAAGACTCTCCCTCAACGCGCACCGACTAACTGTTAGGTCTGATATACGGTCCTGGAGCTTATCATTTTCCCACGCTAATTTCTCAAGTGATGCCAGGAGTAACCAGCCAACATCAGTATATTCCATAATATTTGTAAAATGGTCAAAAATATGAAATATAGAATCACCAAACTCTTTGCTCCTCACAAGAGGAGAGTTAGGGTAGTCAAAAGGGTCCACCCTTTGTATAGCTTTAAACAGTTCACACCATAGAGAATCAGTACCTCCCCTACTAATTGAAGGACGGCCTTCACTCACTTTAGGCTTAATCAAATTGGAGAGCCAGCTCCGGAAGCCAGAAAACCAACCAAAAGAACACATTCTTGTGAATTCTGTTACTCTGTACCCCACTCCAGTACCAATATTTGTATTGCTCAGATCAACAGAATTCAAAGAATGAGTATGTGAAAAAGGAATTTATTAGATCAGCTCACAATGTAGTCCTGAGTTTCGACTGCACGTGAAGAATCAGAGGAATCAGTAGCTGGTCGGGCGGTCCAAGAGCTGGAGCCTTAGGATTGAAGCAACCACCAATTCAGTCCAGTCCAAGATGTGAAGATAAGGAAGCTCTTCAGAGAAACGATGGTGAAGTTTCAGTTCGAAGGCTGGAGGCCGACGATCTCAGACGAGAGCAGAAGATCAAGAAGCTCTTCAAGGAAACAGCAAAGTTGGAGGCCAACGATCTCAGACGAGAGCAGATGTGTTTTCTTCAGGAAGAGTTGCAGCTCCCTCTACGCGGCTTTCTCCTTCTTTTATCTAAGTCCTGCACCTATCAGAACCCTGCTACCCACATTTAGGGCAGGACTTCCGGTTCAATCTGCTGTTACACAACCGAAGTCACATGATCTTAGGTGGGTCAAGTTGACAAACCAGACCAACTATAACATAAACCACCTTACACATGAAGGAATGAGTGAGGTAAAGAGCCACCACAATTCGATAACATATCTTCAGATAGTCACAAAATACTTAGGGCTCTAAGATAAATGCCTCCTCCTTTACTCTGCTCTTGAACCCACCTTGTCAACATTGAGATTTTCTTATGTAGGACAGTGTGGAGGGGGGAACTGAAAGTGCACATCTTTCTGTGTTCAAAGGGCTCTGGTTTTGAAATCAAGTTCACTTGGTTCTAATTCTACACTAATAAATGTGTAATCTTGAATATGTCAATCCTTTCTCTCTTTCTTTCTTTCTTCATTTCTAACTTCCTTCCTTCCTTCCTTCCTTCCTTCATTTCTTCCTTCCTTCCTTCTTTCCTTTCTTCCCTCTTTCCTTCTTTCTCTGGGGATAGAACCCAGGGACATTCTACCATCAAGCCACACCCCCTAGCCCTTTTGTTTTTTTTTAATTTTTTGAAACACGGTCTTAATAAGTTTCTGAGGGTTTTGCTAAATTTCTGAAGCTTGCCTTGTACTAGATTGGGACTGGCCAATCAATTTACAACTCAAAGGTAAAATTGTTCTGCCTGGTAGTGCCCTACAGGTTCAGCAAGAATCAAATAACTTCAATTAACTGATAAAAGCTTCCAAGAAAAGAGATCTTTCTTCTCTTCCTCTTAGCACTGAGGTTTGCTTCAGATGTCTTCATTGATCTTATCATCATAAGGCAGTCATCATAAAGATACTGCTAGAACAAAAGTT
The DNA here is from genome assembly GCA_004027185.1 of Glis glis. Lineage (NCBI taxonomy): Eukaryota > Metazoa > Chordata > Mammalia > Rodentia > Gliridae > Glis > Glis glis. Next base: position 9,963 of record PVJS01017763.1, read on the forward strand.
CTATGGCAAAAGCCACTTTCTGCTTAGGGTGCTTCTGCTGCTAAAATAATTGGCATAATTTCCTGCTGATGCCTGCCAAAAGTAAGGTTCCTGTCCTGCTTCTTCAGTGGGGTGAAAGAAGCTGATCTGAACTTCTGTTCAAAGATCTATGTTTATCCTGTGCTTCTGCAAATTTGACAAATTATAAAGGAAACCACTATCTATCTTCTGCAGAGAGTACACAGCTCTCCAAATCATAATCCCATTTTTAAAAAGGGGGAGCTTCAAAGAAATTCTTTGGTTCAGATTCAAACTGTATCACTTCTCACCAGTTTGACCTTGGATAAGTTAATTAACATCTATAAAGCTCATTTATTACTTATCCATAGCATGAAATGATAATATTGACTCCCCATGAGTTTGGATAATAGTCAATAAAGCGACCCCTGAAGATACACATCAATGTCTGTTACACTAAACATGTTAATGTTATTAATTTATTTGTTAGAAAATGTTTCTTTTCAACAATTCACCATTTTTTTCATAGTGAGGAGGAACTTATAGAGGTGAGAATGGCTGAGGGAGTTTACAATATATGTCTAATTCCTAATGTTAAATTTTCACCTGATTTTAATATCCCTTATAATTTCCATTGTGAAACCAAATCTTTTAAAAATACTTTTATTAGTGCATTGTAATTATATATCATAGTGGGGTTCACAGTGATACAAACACACATGCGAACAGTACTTAATGCATAAAACCAAATATTTAGCAAAGTTCTGTTACCTACAACAATTTGCATTAATGCCACCTTAAAAAATTAAGGGAGAGGTTCTTTTTTCTTTTTTTTTGTGATACTGGGGATGGAATCCAGGGACACTCTGGAAAGGACCACTGAGCTGTGGTCACCCCAGCCCCTCTTTGTTGTGGTACTGGGGATTGAACCCGCAGACATTCTACCTCTGAGCTACACCCCTATACCTACTTTTATTTTGAAACAGGGTCTCACTAGGTTGATGAGAGTCTCAGTACTTGTTGAGGCTATTCTTGAACCTGTGTTCCTCCTGTCTCAGCCTTCCAAATACTGGGATTACAGGCATGCACCACCACTCCCAGAGTTATTTATTTTGATGGGGACAGAAAGTGGATAATAGACATGAATTAGTAAGCCAATGAATGTGGCAATATGAGAAGAAACTCAGAAAATGTGCTTTTTACACTGAGGGATTTGTACTACTTAGAAATCTTGATTGATAGACCTCCCACAGTAAATGGCATGGATTTATGATCCATTTTTAGTCGAATACTAAAGCAAACTGAGATTCTCACACAAACACAAACATTAGAACTCTGCAGTCGATACAACTGAGGCTTTTCCTCACATGAATAAGAGATCAAAAAGTGTTTTTCTGATCACAGATTTCAACAATGGGAAAGTCAAAAGAGAAATGGGAGCAAAGAGGGACTGACTTCAAAATTTGGCCCTGATTGTTTTCTTAATAATACTTGATCATTTAAAAAATTTTTATTCCCAGGCCTCAAATGGGGCAATAGTTCTTGATTATTTATTTTCCTGAGAAATAGCAAAAGGACACAATGACCTGGATGGCCAGAGTGGGTCTGGGCAGAAGGTTGGTTGCTTTTTGATAAGACAACGATAATTATAGAAGCTTAAAGATTCGTTCAGGTTGTAAATGTGGGGGATGCACTTTGCTGACCTTGCTACTTTATTTTGGATTTGTGAATAATGAATAATTTGTTTTAGGGCATTCAAATGGTTTAAATGTCACATCCAAAACTATGACCTTGTCATTTTTAAGTGCTTGGTTAGATAGAATAATCATTATGAAGGCCAATGGTTATGTTCTTTAAATTAAAAGATTGTTTAGAATGTGTTTGAACTTGATAATATTTCCATAATTGTTTTGTAAAAATATTTTAAATGATTATTGCTTTAATAAATGTTAAAGATGAAATTAAAATGTATATCATTATGCAAAATGAACACTGTGGTAAACTTTGTCTTATAAATGTCACTCTTAATGGAGTCTTCTGTTGAAAAAAGTGTAGTTTTATGATAACATAAATGCTCTAGTTGCAAAGGTATGGCATTTATCCATATTTGTTTCATGCCACTGGACTAATAATACATTTCTTATTTTTAAATTGGTTACTGTTCATCTAGACTTATTATAGAAATAATTTGAAATAACTCACAGCAAAAGAAAATAAATCTGGCCTTTGAAATAATAATGAAAGTTCCACAATCATGTCATTGGATAATTGGAAAAATGCAGAAAGTAACTATCCCAGAGATTCTATGGATGTCTGCAGCTAAGAAATTAGCAGAAATTTCATGGCAGCCTAGGCAAAAAGAGAAATGTAATGGCTGATGCATTTTGTTATTATATTTTAATATGAAAATACCAAATTATCAAATATGATGTTTCCATATTCTGAGCTCTAGGAGTTTTTATTACACACATTCTTACTTACATTCTATGTCCGTTAATGTTGCCATCCCACCTAGAGCCCATTTCCGGGCTGGCGCCCCATCCCTGAGCAGTCTACATCTTCATCTTTCTCTGTTTCCTTTGGCCGGTAGAACACACCTAGAGATGCACGGGCACATACAAGGTCTTCTTCCTGGGATGACTCATGAAGTGACAGACCAAGGTAGTATTTAACTGCCCAGCCTTTGCCTTATAGCAGGCATCATGGTAGAACAATTCAAATCCAGAGTTCCTTGTGAGACAAGGCTGAAGCTAACCTCCAAAAACGACATTTTTACCACCTTTTCTCCCTTGCCCAATCTATTCACTTATTTTCTTCATAGGTTTCTCTTGAGAACACTCCATCTGTGAATAATTTGCTCAAGAATCCTTCTAAGACAAGGAAAAATACACTTGAAAAAAGAAGTAAATCATTTTCAATAAAATGTTGTTTATAAAATTTCCACAGGCATTTTCTTCAGATGGCTAGTTCTTGGCTATTCCCTTAATAAAACTTGAGGAAATAATATTTAAAAAAAAAAACTTGATGCAGAGTATCCTTTATATTGTTTCTAATTCTCACTTAATTTGCATCAGTTGTCTCTCTCTCTATATAATATTGTCTACCTCTCAGTTGATTTTTTTTCTGACTTTGGGTAATGGGAAAATTATTTAGTATTTGCCCAGGAGGAAGAGACAATCTAAATATAGAGATCCAACCAAACTGAGGGTAAGACAGTTCAACAGGGAGTTTGAGGCAGAAAGGGGATTCTGAACAATAACAATAAAAAAAACATGTGTGTGGGGCCCTTTGTACTTGTGTTTAATCTTAAGAATCACCTCCGCATGGCTCGTGATTGTCAGCAAGTCAGTAGTCTCTGCGTATCTCAAAGTTTTCATCATAGAGGTGATGATAATATTTAACTGCTTGGATTATAGTAAAGATTAAAAATAACATATTTGAAGTATTTCATGACATGAATAATAAAATGACTGATTAGTGGCTCACTCATTTTCTCAAACATCTCAAACACTTTTAACAATAAAGATTATTGCACCATGGCAGAAGTGTTTCTGAAATGAGAATCTATAGATAGGAAGTGTGGTTATGAGAAAGGGGGGAAAATGTGTGTGTGTGTGTGTGTGTGTGTGTGTGTGTGTGTGTGTGCGTGCGTGTGTGTGAGAGACAGAGAGAGAGAGAGAGAGAGATTGTGATAGATCTATATCATACACACACAGGAGCCATGTGAGAATAAAGATCAAATATATATGTATGTATATATGTTCATACATTTGGTCTTCATCCTCCTTTCCTGTCTTACAGCTCCTGAAATCATTGGGATCTCCAGGGTAGTAGGTGTGGCTGGGGCTGGAGTGATAAGAATGGCTGGATTCCCTAGATAGCTTCAGGATGAAGGTTGGTTACTGCAAAGACCAAGGCAACAGGAGAAAAGAGGGTTGAGACACTCAGCCTTACCTCCCAACCTCTGGAGAAGGGAAAGGGGCTGAAAGTTAAGCTGACTACTGATGGCCAGTGACTTAATCAATCATGTCTATACAAAGAAGCTTCTACTAAAAACAACAACAACAAGAAAATGGAGTTTGAGGGCTTGCAGCTGGGAGAGGAAGAACACATGCAATGTGCTGGGAAGGTGGCACACTCCAGCTCTGCAAGGATGGAAGCTTCATTCTTGGGGCCCTTCTTAGGCCTTGCTTAATGAGTCTTTTCATCTTACTGGATACATCATTTATGGCTTTTATAAGAAATGGGAAAACATAAGTCTATCCCAGAGTAATGTGAGTCACCATAGCAAATTATATGCTCCAGGCAGAGGATGATACTACTAGAAGAATTGAAGAGAAATGCATGTTCCCTCCCAAAGAAACAGCACAAAGGACGAGGAAGTTAAGATATATGTGTGTGGTCTTTAAGTCTGTCTCCTAAGTTAACAATAGTGAGATAGCTAATAAACTGTTGGTTCAACAAATGAAACAACTTCTATCTAGTTCTAAGTAGAAAGGTTATAGGGAAAGGAACCTGAGTAGTTTGTTGTCATAGGAAAGATAGGGAATGGATGGTGTTTAGTTTAAGCCACAGCAGTTCCTAGAGGTTTGCTGTGGGTAAAAAGTTCCTCATAGCTGCAATAGCTTATGGAGAACTCCAGAAGAATAATGAACCCAGCCCTTCCTAAAATGCATATCTGAAGATAGATGCCTTTTATAAAGAGGACTCCATGCTGTGATACTTGGAAATATATTACACTTTACATTTGGATATTTTCAAGGCATGTTAGATGTTTAAGGCTTCAAAAAGCCCTGTATTAAAAATAAAGAGATTATTTTTTTCTTTGTTGAGTTTAGTATAAACCAGCCCTGTAACCTCTACCTCAGTCTTTAAATAATCAAGTATGTCACAGAACAAAAATACCCCTTCCCCAGGATGCACACATACACTCACGCAAACACTCATTTCTTCCTTGTGATGATTAAACTCTGTAAGGTTAAAATCACCCTTTACTTTTGGCATCTATCATCTAAATAAAGTTTTGACATATTATCTCAAATAAGGTTAATCAACTAAACTTACGCTTTAATATTTTTTTAACAAGCCCTTCAACTTTTTGTTTGCAAAAAACTAGAAAACAGGAAGCCTATTTCAAGGTTATTTTCTGTCCTTGTTCATCTGTGAAGTTTTGCCAGCTCCTCTAGCTAAGAAAGATAAAAAGCAATTCAATCTAGCATATCTTTTTTTAGGACCCCCCACCTTAGAGTTTAATTATATTTGAACTAGAGTTTTCCAAACTTATTTTGGCCCTTTTAATATCCCCTCAAACTAGGGTTCTGCAGAGCATAATCTTTTAAGTGCTTGACTGCATGTTGCATTATTTGTTATTTGCATCTTATAAAACTATGTAAAGTAGAAAAATGAGAGTGGATAACTAAAATGTCCTATGCCTCATTTCTCCCATCTTTTAAAATGAGTTAATATAATCTGTCATATTTATTTCTGTCTGGTAACCTTGGGAAGTTTTAAGTAAAAATGATCTGTAAAAAGATTTTACAATTTGTATATTCAATTACTATTTCAGGCAAGTTATGTTTTTAAAAAAATTATATTGCCTTTGAAATATAATTTTCCTTTTTTCTTAAAAGAAAGGAAAGGAATATAATTAGTAAAGGAAAGAAATATAAAGGAAATTAGAAATACAGAAAGAAATTTAAGGGAAAGAAATATAATTTTCTTTCCTTTTTTTGGGGAACTGGGGATTTGAGCCCAGGAGAGCTCTACCACTGAATTACACCCCCAGCCCTTTTTCTTATTTTGAAATAGGGTCTCTCACTATACATTGGCCTCAAACCTATGATCCTCCTGTCTCAGACTTCTAAGTACTGCTTATACAGGCCTATGCCACTAATCCTGACTATAAAGCTTTTATTTAATTGTTATTAAATCCTTAATGATTGAACAGTTTTATATCAGCATGATTTTGCCTAGGAACCCAGGCAGAGAGTATCCACTTGCTCAACTCATACTCATAGATGATAAAGTATGAATTGACACTAGAAACTGGATTATTTCCTAAGGTTTTTAGTGAATTCCAGAAGTATAATTTGAAGTGTGTTAAAGCAGAAAAAAAAATTGTCAAAGCAATCTTTTTACAAATGTTATTGCTCACCTAGTTGTAGTCCCCCTTGATGTGGCAGAATTGTGACAGCAAAAATCAACTTCATTCAGATACTTACATATGACCTGAATCTTCATATTTTGGGGGTATCTTACATATGCTGCATGCTTTAAAGCCTTGTTCTTTTTTTTTTTTTTTGCAGTACCGGGGATTGAACCCAGGGTCGTTCTACCTCCGCGCTACACCCCCGGCCCTATTTTTTTATACTTTATTTTGAAACTGGGTCTCACGAAGTTGCGGAGGGCCTCACTAGGTAGAGAGAGAGAGAGAGAGAGAGAGAGACAGACAGACAGACAGAGAGACAGGGAGAGAGAGAGAGAGACAGAGAGAGCGAGAGAGCTGAGGCTGGCCACGAACCCGGATCCTCCGGTCTCCGCCTCCCAAAGTACTGGGATTACAAGCGTGCGCCACCACGCCCGGCTAAAACCTTGTTCTTACATCAAAGTTTCTAATATTATCTGGGGACTGGGTACATGTAATTTCCTGGTTGGTGTTTTAAATAATCATACATTTTTTCCCCATCAGAATTTATCCTGGCTTTAAGACAAATCAGAAGGCTCAAATTTTTGACAATGAAAGCAGTTATAGGACTCTTTTGGTTACTTGAATAAGTGCTAGTTTATATGGAACTCGTTATTTATTAGTTTATTTATTTATGGTACTGGGGATTGAACCCAGGGGCATTTTACCTCTGAGCTATAATCCCAGCACTATTTTATTTTTTATTTTGAAACTGGGTCTTGCTAAATTCCTGAGAATCCTTCTGAGTTTCTGATACTGGCCTGGAACATGTGATCCTCCAGTCTCAGCCTTCCATACTGGTATTACATGCATGCACCATTATGCCTGGCTTCTGTGCATATTTTATTAACACCCATAATATCTCCCTTTGGCTCATATTTCAGCAAACTGAATCTGAATTTTGTAGTTATTGCTTTTAAGGGCTAGAACACAAAATAATTTAAAGAAATATTTTCATAGTCTGATATTTTATCCCTTACTTTCCCAGAGGATAAGAATGAGCTCACTTGAAGCAGAAGTTTTCATAATGAGGCATGGCAGAGGATCAGGGAACAGCAGGGGTTTAAAAAGGCCATCTGTACCACCTTCCATGAGGTGGGGTGAGCAGGACGGTGAGCGAATGGGAATGGTGGGTACCAGGAGATCAGGGCCCACCGGCCCACAGAATGACAATTCAAATTAAAGATTGAAATCGGTCAGAAAACATGTGTCCCCAAAACCCAATTCTGACAAATCATAAAAGAGCAGATGGGGAACCTCAATAAGGTTTAAAAGCCCACCTCAAAGAGCTTCAGGGGGCACTTTCTTTCAGGGACCCCTCCCCACTGTGAGGGGGAGCTCTTTTTGTCTTCCATCTTTCTCTGACTTAAAATAAATTTTCATAGTTCTATGCCCTTCACTAGTCCTTGGCCTTCATTCATCGAAATCCACTAAACAAGAACCCTATAAGAGAAGACACTCCCGTTTTAATGATTTAGAATAAAGCACCTCCAGCCACCCCACAATCACTTAGTTTAAATCCTAGATGTGCCCCGTCATGATGACCTAGTCTATGTAGTTTGTAGTAAGTGCCATCCTCCATGTTCCACTTTCAAAATTAAAGGCAACTCAAAATTCAAAACTTGAAAAACTGCAGAAATTATTTCCAACAGGGATAACATGCTAGGGATAAAATGCTAGTTACAAGTGCAGTTTCAACTGGGAAGGTTTGATTTGGAAACCACGTATGTAATCCTGAGTCTGGATTTTAGGTTCATCAGCTCCTAACTACTTCATCAGCTGCCTACTTTTTCCATTCTCCTCATCTATAAAATGTAGGAAATAATGCAATACCACAGAGTTTTTTTTGACATATTGTACATAATGAAACTACCATAGTACTCAATAAAATGTGTGCTTTATCATCCCCATCAGCTATCCAACCTCAGTAAAATATCACTTTCTGTGTAATTGCATACAAACCAATGTTCCACAAAATTCAGATTTTTTTGCAGTACTGGGGATTAAATCCAGGGGCATTCTACCTCCGAGCTACACCCCCAGCCCTATTTTTTTATTATTTATTTTGAAACAGGGTCTCACTAAGTTGCAGAGGGCCTCACTATCTCAGCCTCCCAAGTACTGGGATTACAAGCATGCACCACCATGCCTGGCTCAAAATTCAGATTTTGAGAAAGTTACACTATCTGTAAAGTTTCTCCCTAGTCTCTACTTTCTCCTAAAAATATGAAATTTTAGGATTTAATCTTAATGTTTGTATTTTTTTCCAAGACCTAACATGGTACTGATGAGTCTCCGTGATTGAAAAAGTTATTATGATATCAAAATGTCAAAACATTCGCTGTGTGCCAGAATAGAAGTATTTTTCATGTTTATGAGATAAAAAGACATATGAAAAACATTGCATTTTTCTCTTCTTCCTTGATTTTAAGGAATAGACCGTTCAGTTCACAGTAAGTGTCAACCTCTGTATTTGGGGATTTATGACAAAAGTACCCCCAATTAGAAGGAAACAAATTTTACTTTCAGGTAAAGCTTTAAAAAGTGAAACAGACACTTTGGCGATTTACCTGACTTGATAAATTTCCATTCTTCGAAAATGTGAACTTACAGTTTCAAAGACGGTTGAACTTGAAACTTCACATTCTCTTAGAAATCATTCTCATTTTACTTCCGGAATGAAGCCTTGCTCCACAGAATTTTGTCTTAAGAAAAAAATCTGTTTCTTTCTGAGTTTCTGGACAATTGTAACTAAATGTTCCCTCCTTCTTGACTCATGCACACTCAACTGTGAGCCACAGCAGTGACACAGGTGTTAGAGGAAAGTAATGAGTGGGAAGGAGCAGGACAAGGATGTTCCAGCCCACAGTGTTGACTTCCGAAATTAGAGGAGTATATTCTAGGTTATCTTTAACATGGCAAGGATTCCTTTCTTCTCAGGTCCCTATCTCTGTGCTTGATCAGTTTTAGGTAAAACAGAGGATCTGACTAGCACCTGTTATCTCATTTCTATGTTTCTCTGCGACTAACATTGTGGCCTCAATTTTGTTTCAAAAACAGACCATAGTTTTGTTAACAAGTAAAAATTAAGAGATAATTTGAGATCCTCAAGTCAGAGTCTTGAGGTGAGAGAGACATGAAAAATTCTGGATTACAATGAGTAAATCAAATCAATGGAAAGATGATGGAGGACAGACAGCTTTATTTATTTATTTATTTATTTATTTACTTATTTACTTATTTATTTATACTGGGGGGATTGGCTCAGGGACATTCTACCTCTGAGTTGCACCCCCAGTCCATTTTTAATTTTTTTTTTTTGCGGTACTGGGGATTGAACCCAGGGGCGTTCTACCTCCGTGCTACACCCCCAGCCCTATTTTTTTTATACTTTATTTTGAAACCAGGTCTCACGAAGTTGCGGAGGGCCTCACTAGGTAGAGAGAGAGAAAGACAGGGGGAGAGAGAGAGAGAGAGAGAGCTGATGCTGGCCACGAACCCGGATCCTCCGGTCTCCACCTCCCAAAGTACTGGGATTACAAGCGTGCGCCACCACGCCCAGCTTCTTTTTTAATTTTTTATTTTGAAACAGGGTCTCACTAAGTTGCTGAGAGCCTTGCTAAATTGTTGAGGCAGACAGACATTTATTGTGCAAACACTTCTTTCAACCAGGAACATTTTGTCCCATGATTGAGACATGGATATAACTTCTTGATTGTCCAGTATTGATCAGGAATGATTCAAGTTCTGGGTGAGGTGGATTCCAAGGAACCTATAATTATTTAGTATTTAGGGAGTAAGACATCAATTCTTATTATCAATAGTTACTTTCTTACCTGCAAATATCCCAATACATATAATTATTAAAACAGTTTTTGTGAATAAAGGAATTATTTATTTTTCATATTGGGTTTTTTGCTATTCAATTTTTCTATGCTTTTTCTTTTATTGAGAAAGAATAAAGGGTAAGTTATCCAAATTATTGATACAAAAGTTGATTTAGTTTTAATATTTGTTACTGTTTTTCTTCATTGCTATCTTGCATTGCACAAGTAGGTCTATGCATCTCAGGAGGAGTACGTTATTTTATATGTGAACAAAAATATAATACGTATCTTAGAAATAGCACACATATCACATATTCTCATAAATAAAATTTCTAGAACAATATGGATGACTATCATGTCTTAGGACCTCTTAATTTTAGTCTCTATTTTCTTTCTCTTTGTGGTCTAAACCTTAAACACTTATAATTCTGACATTTAAAACACATATATTATTGCCTTTTATTTTCCTAACATCTCCAAACTAAAGTTCCTATTACTGTTCACAATTTCATCCTTTCCTAATATAGTGCAGACAGATGTGGTTCCATATCAGTAGTATCTGCTGTGAAACAAGGCTTTTCACGGTGATGAAGTGTCAGATGTGACGGGAGAGATCCTGTAACACCTGCATGCCTTTCAATGGTGACTTTCCTGTTGATTTCCCAGCACTGACTTGACTGAGCACAGCATAACACTTCTTGTTCCAATTTGCTTATTCTGTACTATGCTCAGTTGCTTTGAATGGGGGTCTAACTTTGGACCTACTCCCATAGACTTGCCATTAAAAGCTTTTGGAAGCTGGGCATGGTAGCCCATGCCTGTAATCCCAGTACTTGGGAGTCTGAGAAGGGAAGACAACAGATTGAAGATCAGCCTCAACAATTTAGTGAGACTCTCAGCAACCTAGTGAGACCCTGTTTCAAAATAAAATAGGGCTCTGGGGGTGTAGCGGTATAGCTCAGTAGAATGCCCCAGGTTCAATCCCTAGTACCATAAAAATAAACAATAGCTTCTGGAATGAGCTCTATGAATCTTTTTCTGTTCTTTGACTAGGACTTTATAAATCTATTCAGTTTTTTCCAACACAGATGAGTCTTATTATAAAGGATCTAAACTTGGGAAATAGGCAGAGACAAGACTTTTAACGTCTTCATACAGTTTGCTAAAGGGACAATTCATAAGAGTTCACATGACTTGGATGTTAAATTAAACCAAACTACTATTGTGACACAAAATATTTTCAGTGGACATTTACGATCCTTTATACTCATGATTCCTCCATCAGTCTCTTGAAACAGTATTTTATTTTAATAAAGCTGTCATCTCTTCCATCCCATTTTTGAAAAACCACAGACTGTGGCTTAATCTTGGAATAATTATCTAGATTTGTTTTTCAGCAGTTGGAATTCTGGTTTCATAAAAGGTATAGAAGTGCTCTTGTTTATTCCTTTATGACTTTTTTTATTCATAAAAGAATGTCCTGCCCTGCAGCCACTGAGTTCTCCAAGAACATCTCTGAACATATTTTCAACCTACTGCCCCCACCCAAAATTAAATATTTCTCTATTTAATAATGGCTGATTATGTACTATTAAAATGCATATAAATATACATTTCTTGGTCATAGCTCCCTAATGAAATGGCAAATATTTGAGGGCAAAGACTGTGGGAGGTACTTCTTCATGTTTTTCTATAGCATTATATACATGGCAAGCCTTCATCCCATTATTACCAAAATGAATTTAAAGGAAAGCTTATTTTTTACTTTAGCTCTCCAAATTAGATTTGTAATTGTCACCTAAACTATACTTCCTACTGAAAAACATTACATTTTCTTTTCTTTTGCAAAAAACAATTAGTCATTAAGAATATCAAACCCCCAAGGGCAGGAAAAAAAGTATTTAAACCTCACCACATGTGGTTTAAAACGGGATTTTCTAACTGGGGAGACTAATCAAGCACATTGAATGTTCTAAATGTATTTTCTATTAAACAGGGACTGCTGTAAGGCCAACTGCTTCACACCCTTGTCTTTAGACTCATTAATTAACTAGCTGCTGTGAAAAATTCATTCTGAAGAAATAAGTTAACTCAAGATAATCCAGAAACGAATTTGATTTGAGGACTGGAGCCTGCCTCCTGGCCACCTGTGCATTCTGAACAATGGTGGCAGAGCTGGAGCTGCAAAGTTAGTGTTTTGTGAAACACAGGGGAAGAGTATGTTTGAGAATGTCTGTCTGTTACCATGCTCAGTTCATCCACACAGATTTTACCTTCTTGATTGAACCGAATGGTTGGTTCAGTCAAAATTTCCAAAGAGTAATTTTTTTTAACTTGATGATTAAGCCATTTAAAAATTTGGAACAACTAGCCAATAGTTAGAGTGAGTAAATCCAGAGGAAAAAATACCCATTGTGTCTGAGATTGCCTTTATATTTTTGCATGCGATATTTTAGTCTGTAGTTTTCTATCTTCATCTAGGTTTTCAACTTTTTCCGTCATAAATTAAAACATTCGGCAGTCATCTTTGCTTTACCCTCTTGAAGATGAGGAAACAACGGTTGGTCACTGAACCTATGTGCCATTGTCAGGACTGGGAGACTTTAACCCTGGAAGTCAGTCCTACTACTTGTTGCCCTGAAGTCATCGCATCTTTTCTCTTTCTGCCTTTCATTTTATTATAATCCATAGTGTTTCTTGAAGATTCTGTTAACTAAGATTCCGGTAGTTCTTCTCAGAGTCCTATTTTGGTGCACACGTGCACACATGTATGTGTGTGTGTGTGTGTGTGTGTGTGTGTAGAAGTCAGGTGATTACTCCTACTCCTTGTCTATTCATTCCTGGGTTTTTACTGTAGAAGACTCTAAGATTAAAATCCTGAATGTTCTCCTAGACATGTTTGGTGGGACTTGTAATGATGCAGTATGTTGATGGTGTAACTGGGGCTGGAATAGCTGCCAACATGCACAACTGCCTTGACTAGGTTGCTAGTTTGTATGTTATAGATCCATGAGAATGAATGTATCAGCTACCCTTGAAATCTCCATATTTCCTTTCAGGGGATCACAGTTTCTAATATTGGGACCACTTAAAACCTTACTATTCAAAAGAAAGAAAAATAAAGTCACAACAGCATATGTACAGATTCATGTATGTATATGCACACAACACCAGATGGGATGCACTTTCCACTATGATTTTTTTCTTATCTTTTGTCCTAACACTGGCATTTCTCTCTCCTAGACACAGAGGTGTAAATCACCATACCATGTGTTATCTGCCTGAGAAAAGTGTGAGCTGCCTTTGCATACATTAACTCATTCACAAGGAGCAGCAAAGCATCATGCTGGATGTTTTTGCATGTGTATTTCATCTGGAAATGTACAAAGCATTTTCATGTAAGACTTCTCTAATGGTAGAAAATATTGCTCAGAATAATCCATTTATTTCACATTTGTTTATACCACTGATGCTCCCCCATTAAGATTAGGAAATGCTATTTTAAAAGGGTAGGGTAACAAAGGTAGGTCAAAATGTCAGAAAGGCAGAAAATGTTTGGGATAGAGGAAAGAGTTAGAAGCTTAAGAATAAGTGGGAGAATAGAGGTGATTTTGGAAGGAAGTGCTATTTTTTTCTTACTCAATGCTTTGTCGTATTAGCAAACCATCTCCTTCCTTCCTCCCTACCTCCTCCCATCCATCCCTCTTCATCCATCTTCTCTTTCTTTTTCTTTCCTTCCTTCCTTCCTTCCTTCCTTCCTTCCTTCCTTCCTTCCTTCCTTCCTTCTTTCTCTTTCTTTCTTTCTTTCCATATTGGGGAAGGAACCCAGGGCCTTGCACATATTAGGCAAGCTGTCTACCACTGAGCCACATCACCAGCCTGAGTTAGCAAATCTAAAACTAATGTTCTTAGATTAGAAAGTTTCATTCATATGAAGAATTCATGATAATTTACTCTTAATTATTGCTTATTTAAATCATCTAAGAAAATAATACATTCTATTCCACATGGATATTACCATAACTTCAATCATGTGTATATGCATTATATATCATATATCATATATAACATACACACATATCTCACATATTATCTACATATAATATACACACAAATATTGCATATTATATATATATTTAGTTTTCTTAATCAAGATTTTTTAAAGTTTATTATAGGATTTTGAAGCAGGTTTCCTGATTTAAAGAGTCCCCTTACTATACTTAAATGTCCTAACATAAATTATTTAGACTTCAAAATCAGGCCTGCAGTGTTCTTCATAATCTTCCCCTTAGTTATTTATCCAACTTCACCTTCTTCTTTGAGACCTCACCTCAGACATCAGTATCTGGCCATGCTGAATCATTTCTAGGTAACTAAACATACCTGTGATCCACCCACCTCCCTTTAGTAGTCTTCCTTATGCCTAAAATTACTTCTTTCTTGTTATCCAACTGCAAAATTCATGACTTATTTGTTGTCAACCCAAATGAAGAATATATGGCTGTCTGATTGGCTGGATAGATGGGTAGGTGGACAGATAGACAGATGGAGGCTTTAAATATGTAAAGTGAATCTTTCTAAGGAGAGTTTTGTAGGATGTGATATTATTGCATTTGCTATCAAGAATAGAAGGATCTATGGTATAGTTATAAAAATTCTAAATTTGTTCACATTGCAAAAACCATAGATTTCAACACTATGACGAAGAAAAGTAAAATAGGGATAGGAAGTATTTTCTCTGTCATAATAACTACTTTTGATTAAACTTAATGCTCAATAATTCTATCATCCTAGAAAAGTGATATATTGGGCACTTAAAATTTAATTTCAAGCCGGGCGTGGTGGCGCACGCTTGTAATCCCAGTACTTTGGGAGGCGGAGACCGGAGGATCCAGGTTCGCGGCCAGCCCCAGCTCTCTCGCTCTCTCTCTCCCTGTCTCTCTCTCTCTCTCTCTCTCTCTCTCTTTCTCTCCTTAGTGAGGCCCTCCACAACTTCGTGAGACCCGGTTTCAAAATAAAGTATAAAAAATAGGGCCAGGGGCGTAGCGCGGAGGTAGAACGCCCCTGTGTTCAACCCCGGGTACCGCAAAAAAAAAAAAAAAAAAAAATTTAATTTCAAATTATTTTAAACTATTATGTTTTTCTGTGGCTGAACTGCAAGTGCATCTTTTCAACATATGTATTTCTAAAACAGAATTAGAAAATCTGTTAAATAACATACGGTTGTTTTCTTGACATTAATAACCAATACTAATATATAATCAAACAATCAATAACAAATTATAGTAGGGATGATTGTTTTAAATAATGAATAATGGTCATATATACTGACATCGAGGTTTTCTTTTTTTCTTCATGCACTTTTTTCTCTCACAAAAATATTGTTTCATTTCCTATTTGGGAAAACAAATGCTCCTTTTCCCTATGATTCTTAATTTTCTTTGGAAGTCATTTATGAAAAACTGGCTATTTGCAATAATTACACACAGAAAAGTGATATGAAGGTCATTCTTCAATATCTGGAAATTAAAAGAGAGACTCCTGTCATTTAGGATAACAGAGTCATCTCATATTGACAGTGGTGCGGTGCAGGGGAAGGGCAGAGTAAAAAATACAGGGCATGGTGTAAGGGTATGAGACCAAAAGTAGTGGGGAAGAGACCCTAAATCTGCATGGTTTACCAAAAAAGGGCAATCTTCAACATCACTGTTGTGGACAAAGTAGAAAGGGAAAATGGAGGATTGTGGAAGGAAACAGTTCAAATAATACTTTGGCAATATATAAAGGTATTACTACCAGTTTCTCTAACATGTATGTGGAAGGAGTAGGGGATATTGGGGTGGGATGTGGAGGGAGAACTGTGTGCATGTATGTTTGTATCACATAGAACCTCACTATGACGTATAATTGCAATGCACTGATAAAAGTATTTTAAAAAACTAAAAAGAAATGTTATCCTTCCAAATGACTATTTCCTCAAAAAGAGATGAACTACTTCTGTAGTGATAATAATGGAATGAAGGGAGATCTGGATCTGCTACAGGCTGTCATGCTGATGTGTGAAGCACTAGTCAATTCTTTTGCAGAAGATTCAAGGTAACATTACCCATCAGTCCTCCTTCCTCAGTCATGCCTCTGTGCAAGGCCTGAGGCAAGCCCAGAATCCCAGTCACTAAGGGAGGTGCCTGTCACTCCTGGGGTGCACTCTGCCTCTGGCCCAGCAGCTGTTGTTTAGTGAAAGATCAGTGAAGCAAAACATTATGCAGCGATGAAAAATAGATCTTGAGCTACCACTCAGGTTCTTAGCCCTTTGTTCTACATTAGTGGCAAACCTCTGGGATTCATTTAGCTGTAATCATTTGTTACTGAGGGGCAACTGCCTTTCACACAATGAAGATGGAGTCACCTTCGAAACAAGTGCAAATGAGGAGAAATCATTTTTCCATATAACCTCTCAGGACTGCTTTTGATAAAAATGGTGCTTGCTCAGAGAGGCTGCCCAGAATGTAGATTATATTCATCAATAACAAATGAGGAGTTTTTGACTTCTCTTTTCTTTTTATTTTTTTCCTTCTCCCCAGGAAGTTAATTGGTTTATCTCCTGGAATTTCTAATAAGATTTAACTGAGGAGATAAAGGGGTCTAGAATAAGATACCAATCTTTCAAGTTTCTAGCAATTCTGTGTAATAATATCCTAATACGCTGTGTCATATCTTATTTATTTTATTTTTTTACTTTATTTACTTTTTGGGAAAACATCCTAGTTAAATCTCATGCATTCTGATGAAAATACCAGTTTTGACGACAGTCCTGTCATTCCCTAAGGTACATTGCACATTTAATAGAAGTGTTTCCCCTCTGCCCCGGCAACTCCCTCTAAAGTCAATGACTTTGGTACAGTCTTTCAGATCTCAATATAAGTAATTTCCATCTCAGCCTTGAAATGACGATCAATAGTTTGTGATTTCTTCCACATAATTTAATCCATTAGATTTATTGGCAATGCCAATGCCAAACATCAAATCTTTAATGAAAATGAAGATTAATATTTGGCCAAGTAACCTCAGATCAACAAATGTCTGAAGCATTTGTGTTGCCTGCATTGAACATTGATTTCTTTCTCCTGGAAAACAATTTCTCACAGTGGAGAACACTTGCCTGAATCATATTCCTTTCCACATGAGCAAGAGGAAAGTGCTTTGAAACAATCACCAAGGAGCAGGGGCTCTGAATCTCAGCTATATCTTTGCCTAAGAATGCAGGCCCATGCCAAAAACTTAGTTTACATTTCATGTACATAAGTCATTTTTCTCTCAAAACATCTCATGGAGTTAAAGCAGACATTATTTTGTTTCAATTTCCTTTATGCTGGTGAAATTTACATAGTAAAATTCATCAATTTTCAGTGTGAGATTGGAAGAGACAAATGTATATGCTAGTGTAACCACAACAATCACAATATAGAGATAATTTCCACCACCCCCAAATATCTGATCCTGCTTCTTTGGAGCCAACTCTTTGCACTAGTCCCTGGGCCCTGACAAGTACAGATATTCTTATATCACTGTCATGTCATCCTCTTTACAATTCCATATAAATGCATTCATGCAATATGTAGTATTTGTGTCTGACGTTTTCCACTTAGTATAATACCTTTGAGGGTCACCTATGTTGTTGTATGTAACAGTATTCATTTTGCTTTATTTCCAAGTACTTTTCCTTTGTATCTTTCACAAAATATTGCAATATTTTTATCCATTCACTAGTTGATAAAAACTTGCTTTGTATCTAGATTTTTGCCATTATAAAGAGTGCTGCTATGAATAGTTGAATACAAGTCTTCCTAAGTTTTTGTTTCTCTTGGAAAACTATCTAGGTATAGAATTGCTGATCATATGTGAGGAGGATGTGTAGCTGTATAACAAACAATCCAAATGTATTCCAAAGTTGCTGTACTGCTTTTCATTCCTAACAGCAATGTATGGAGCAGATGTTCAGTGGGTCTACAGCTTTGCCAAAACTTGATATCGTAAGTCTTTAATTTTAGACCTCCTAATGGGTATATATTACTATCTAATTGTAGTCTTTATTTGCATTTCACAAATGACTAATGATACTTTTCTGTTTTTAATGGACTCGTGTGCCATTTGACAAATTCTTTGGTGAAATGTCTCTTCAAATCTTTTGTCCATTAAAAAAAATACCAGATGTTTTAGTACTGAGTTTTAACAGTTCTCATGAATTCTGGGAACATGTTCTTCATCAGATATACGCCCACACTTTTTTTTTTTTTTTTTTTTTTTGCGGTACCAGGGGTTGAACGCAGGGGCGTTCTACCTCCGCGCTACGCCCCCGGCCCTATTTTTTATACTTTATTTTTGAAACCGGGTCTCACGAAGTTGCGGAGGGCCTCACTAAGGAGACAGAGAGAGAGAGAGAGAGAGAGAGAGAGAGCGCGAGAGCTGAGGCTGGCCACGAACCCGGATCCTCCGGTCTCCGCCTCCCAAAGTACTGGGATTACAAGCGTGCGCCACCACGCCCGGCATACGCCCACACTTGTTTCTTTCCTCTTTGTGGTTTGCATTTGTATTTCTTAGCAGTAACTTTTGATGAACTAAGCATTTAATTTTGGTAGTGTATAATATGTTTTTAATACTTCATTCTTTATTTTCTTTACTTTAAAGCATTTTTTCTAATTCAAGATCCCATAAGTGTTCTCCAATGTTTTCTTTCAGAATTCTTATCGTTTTCACTCTAACAAGGAAGTTTATGATCCATTTTGTGATAAGTTTTACATGGAAGAGGTAAGGGCTGAGATTCTTTTTTTTTTTGCATATCAAAATCCAAATACAGCACCATTGTTGAAACAATTATCCTTTACTATTGAATTGCCTTTTTACCTTTGTTGAAAATCAATAAATTATGCATGTGTGGGTCTATTTTTGAACTCTTTATTCTGTTACTTCATCTACATGTCTATCTTAATGCCAATAGCATGGTGCAACTCGAACTTTTTGGAGTATGTCATGAAATTTGGTAGCAAAACCTGACATAGAAGAATTAATCTATTACTGTCTATATTAGAACATTCTGCTGGGATTTGGAATATTAACCAATTTTTTTCTTCCTAGATAAACCTCATTTGGTCAGGATTTATCTTTTCTGTATATTACTGAATTTGGTTTGCTCATACGTATATATATATATGTATATATGTACTCATACATATAGAAATGTATACACATACAAATTCTTATGTACTCATACATAAGAAATATATATATATTTGTGGTACCAGGGGTTGAACTCAGGGGTGTTATACCTCTGAGCTACACCTCTAGCCCTATTTCATGTTTTTACTTTGAAACAAGGTCTCACTAAGTTGCTGAGGGTCTTACTAAATTGCCGAGGCTGGCCTTGAACCTGTAATCCTCCTGTCTCAGCCTCCCAAGTACTGGGGTTACAGGTGTGTGACATCATGCCTGGCAAGCTCATATTTTTTAAAAATAATTTATGTTTCATATTCATGAGGAACATTGATCCAAAGTTTTCTTGAACTGATTTGTAATAACTTCGGCATTGGAGTGATATCAGGGTGATAAAAGTTGAGAAATATGTTCTCCTCTTCTATATTCTAAACAGGTGTGTACAGAATTGATATTATTTATTTCTTATATATGTACCAGAGTACCAGAATGTATCAATGAAGCAATGCAGGCCACATATTTTATTTGGGAGAAAGTTGTAAGTAGGAATTTATCTAACTGTGCATATCTTGTAGAGTTGTTTCTAAAAGAAATGGAGACTGGTGCATTACCTGACATGGGAAAGCTTAGGCTTGATTGTTTCTGTATTCTGTATCCTGAGAATATTGCACAGTGCCTAAAAATATAGTAGGAATGTGACGTGTATTAAATACAGGTATTCCTAAATAATTATATGATATAAGGGATGTTTTTCACCTGCTCCTAAACAGATTGGGGAAAGAAAATATTGTGTGTTTCTGAATTTCTTGCAGAATGGACAAATATAGAGATGAGGCTTCAGAAAAGAAAGGAAGGAAGGAAGGAAAGAAGGAAGGAAGGAAGGAAGGAAGGAAGGAAGGAAGGAAGGAAGAAAGAAAGAAAGAAAGAAAGAAAGAAATGATAACAAGGGGTAGAACTGAACTCTAAGCTAGAGTCTGATGAGACAATCAGGAATGTGGTCATGGGGGAAACAGATGAAGATACTAATTAAAAAAGGCAGGGGACCATACTATAAAAGGCGTATGGGAATAAAAGCCAGAAATCAAAAGCTAGCTGAAACAGAAGTGGGACAAAACAGTTAAGGATGGACACTGAAGAGTGATAACAAGGGACAGACCAGTTATACCTAATCTGTAAAAGTGGCTTATTCTGGTGTTCTATTCTGCTGGGCTATACTGAATAAATATGGCATCAAGATGGCTGATCTTCCACATCAACCAGCACAAAAATCTGGTTAGCTAGATTATTCTGTGAAAGATTAGTATTGTTAGGAATTTAGACTTGAAGTAAGGCATTCAAGTAGCCACAGGATAAAATGCTTGACAGGTCAACATTACAATAGAAAGTAATACTTCTGTTAAGAGAAGTTTCCTTTTCATTTTTTTCCTATAAAATCTCCTTTACAACTTGAAATGGATAACCCCTGGTAGAGACATTTTGAGTGGCAGGTTTTGTGGTGCTATTGTAGATCTGGAGTGGGGGAAATCTACTGCCACTTCAGGTAATGTTTGGCCAGCACATAATGGCCAGGCAGGTGAGCAAAGAGTGGGAAGATCAATAAGATACCCTGTCATTGCAAAAACTAGGACACAGGGTAAATTTATTTTCTTCTCCACATGGATTTCAAATTCAATTCTCTGTAGGATGTGTTTTAAAAAACCCTGGTGCAATAACTTGCATTATATATGCATTCTGGAGGGGAGAAACTTACCAAGAAAATCATCAGTTTCCAAATTTAACAAATAACTGGTTGTGAATGGGCTGTATTTCTAAAGATGAAAATGTCAAAAATTTTTAATACTCAATTACTGAAATAACAGACCATTTTGCATAATTTTTAGAAAAAGACTAATTCCTGGGAAGCATCAAAAACTCAATGAAATGCATGTGTAGATATGTATTTGTGAACATAAATGTATTTGTGCATGTATGTATGGATAAACATGTTTTGTTCAGTTTCCCATTGTTATATAACCCCTTCTAGGCTCAAGTTTGTTTACCTTTATAGATTATTAAATGAAGGGAAAATTACCACCATGCTAATTAATATGCTAGGCAGAGAAATTATTAAAACACCTAAAAATTATATCAAGGTTATTTTTATTTTCATTAATTCAGTTGAAGACCATCAACATTTTGAAAGTCACTTTAGGGAACGTAAAAGTGACCAAGATATAATCACGAATTTTCCTGCACTTATTGAGCCTGGTGTGGTGTTCAGATTTACCTGGAAAGCTGTCTATGTGATTGGGATGTGAGCTATAAAATTTCTCAGTTCTTCCAGGGCATGATCACTTGTGAAATGAGCAAAAAAAAAAAAAGTTTGTAATACAGAACCATGTAGAACCGAGTCTTCAAAAATGGAAAGTTTTATTTTCCCTGACAATTCAATGAAATTCTATACTATTTTATATAGTATTTAACCTGAAAGTAAACACAAGGAAAAAATATCAGAAAAATGTAAGTTGTGAGACATTCTACACTAAAACTGGCCAAAGATATTTCAATTTGACAATGGCATGAAGAAAATAAAAATGATGGAGGGTTGCTTTAGCTTAAAAGACAGTCAAATGGAATGTATGATCCTTGATCTTGGATTGGAGAAAAAATATTGTTGTACAATGAATATAAACAAAATACTAAACATTAGTATTGAATCAATGTTAAATTTGGGAGGGTGTAGTTTCATATTTGATCCGCCCCAAATAAGGACCTGACACAGCAAGTTGTGTGTAGATAATTTATTTTGAAGGTGTTCCCAGGAAGAGAAATGGAATGGAGAGAGTAAGAGAGAGAAGCAAATTCCTCCTCTAAATGGTGCAGTTTTAATGGAGTTGCTTACTGTAGACATCTGGGTAAGTATTCCTCTA
Organism: Glis glis; assembly: GCA_004027185.1. Classification (NCBI taxonomy): domain Eukaryota; kingdom Metazoa; phylum Chordata; class Mammalia; order Rodentia; family Gliridae; genus Glis; species Glis glis. The sequence continues at coordinate 32,087 of PVJS01017763.1, forward strand.
GGAATTCTCTGAGGAGTTGCATAGAATGTGCCCCAGTAAAGTTATCTGAAAGACAAGGGCTCGGATACTTACCCACGGAGAGTAGCTTTTGGCAGGTGTTATCTTACCTATATTTCCAAGCGCATTTGCTCAGGTAAGTCCTAAAAGGGAGAAAATATTAAGATGTAGGTGAAGATACATAAGTTTGTAAGCCTTTAGTGTAAATAAGAACTAACTTATTTAACTAACCATAGCAGAAGCTGAAATCAAAACTGGGTTGACATGTATAATAATGTTATTCTGGTAAGTAAGATAATGCCCCGTTTTTGTGACATAGATATTGAAGTATTTAAGGGTGAAATGTCAAGATATCTATCACTCAATATCAAGTGTATCTTGTGTGTCACATGTCTGTGTGAGTATGTGTGTCTGTATAGAGACAGGGTTAGGGAATGAGAGTTAAAGTCAGAAAGCAAAGTCTGTTGTACCATTCTTTAAACTTCAATGCCAGCTTAAAATTTTGCAAAATCAAACATTGCAGAAAAAAAGGACAGAACATTAATAGAGGGCTTTAGAATACAAAAGGTGATTATTGCTTTAAGAAAGTTGAAGAATGAAAGAGTGAAAAGTTAAGAGCCTACAAGATAAAAACAATAACAAAATAAACCTGGATGGGTGGAGTGTTTGGAATTACTAGTTCAAAGTTATAAAAGAATGTCAAGTTTATTCTATAATTCATGGTAATTTCTAGGTGTTTTCAGGGAGGACAGAAGAAATGTGTGTATATAATATAGGATGGTTTCTCTTTCTCTTTCTCTGGTCAAAACTTAGTTTATAGTACTGAAACTAACTGTAGGCTACTAGAATAGTAAGCTGAAAAATTCAGCCCTGAACTTGAGTAGTAATACAAGTTAAACGTTAAAGAACAAACATTTTTTAAATGAACAACCTGAGATGAATGTCCATAAAGAAATAATTATGCACGGGGAATTGATGGCTGTCTAATTGGACTTCAAAGTAGCACAGGAAAAGAAATCTATAACTAAATTTACCAATGTTTCTTCTTTGTGTCCTACAGCCCCACTGTATAATTGGTGACAGAAAACTGATAAATAAATAAATAAGGTATATATTGCATAATAAGGAAGAGCTTTGCAGCTTCCACAAAAATAGAATTGAAGAGCAAAAGAGGAATTTCTGGGGATAGGAGAAAGTCGACGAATGAGGTGTTGAATTGTAGATTGTTTTTGAGGTAATGCCAATTATTTTAAACTTATTTTATATTTGTTGTCTTCAAAGTTCTGACTTTGGTTTTGTTTTTTTTTTTTTTTTGGTATGGGGGATTGAACCCAGGGGCATTCTACCTCTGAGCTACACTGCCAACCCTATTTTAGTTTTTGTTTTGAAACAGGGTTTCATTAAGTCATAGAGGGCCTCACTAAGTTGCTGAGGCTGGCCTTGAACCCGTGATCCTCCTGTCTCAGTTTCACAAGTACTGGGATTACAGGCATGCACCACCATACCTGGCCAAAGTTCTGACTTGGTAATTAAACAGTATTATAATGGACCAAGGGTTTCAGTGGGGAGCCACACAGGAATTTGTTCCATGATGAGACTAAATGACATGTCGGATTCCAGAGATGTAAGAGGCAAACTTTTATTAATACATGGCAGAGTATTCTCTGGGTTGAAGGGGCTTCTTCACAAGTGTAGACCAAGGAAAATGGAGATGCAAGCTAAGCAGATAAGCAAAAGTATTCCTGGGGCTAGGGACAAAGGAGGGTGAGATGGATTCAACTTTGGCTGGGTTGGCTGATGTGAATCACAGTTGTGTACACAGGTGTTTGGCAGTTAAAACATGTTATTCATGCATGTAGACCTTTAAGGAACACACATAGGGGCAAGAGAGCAGAGAGGTTCAAGGAAGTTTAGAGGTAAGTGGGAGGGATTCTGAGAAGCTTAAGGCACTCAATTCAAAGTTAACTGGAGAAAAATAGAGTTTATTTAAAACTAAAAGGGATATCTAAAACACCATCAATAGATGATTTCTTCTCTTTATGAACAGGAGTGAATTTTTCCTAATCAAAGCAACAACATGTCAATAGAGTAAAAGTAGCAAAACCAAGGGAGTTTAAGCATGAAAACACCAGGGCCAGATAGGAAGGAACAATAATGTAGTACTCACTGAGAAAACGCCACGTAGGTTACATTTTCTTCACTGTATCTCTGACCACAGCAGTGGGAAAACTTGAGTGGGGTTTGTGTTATCAGCACCATTCTCCACTCTGAAAGGTTAAGCAGGTGGGCTTGGCATCAGTCCATTTGTGTTTGAATCAGGAATCATGTAGTTTGTAGTGCTGCTGTATTGAGAAGTCATAGTGGGCAAACACTATCTTATTTATTCCAAAAAGTAAACCTGTGAGTTAAGCATGGTTATTAAAGGCATTTTTACATATAAGAAACTTGGGGGGGAGTTATTTTTTTTCAAAGTTATGAACTTGGAGTTAGCAGAGCTGGGATGTGAAACTAGACCTACCTTATTTCAAATTTCACTTTTTGTATTAATATATGGTATAGCATTCTCTTTTAAATAAAGACTGTATTAAGCAGGGGAGCATTGTTTAAGAAGGGAATAAAAGAAAAGTCAAGAATACCAAGGTAGACAACACTTATTCAAAGACTACAGTGGGAAGAGAGTGTCTTGGACAAATCGAGGCAATTATTTTAGTCCTGTTTCAAGGCAATTTCTATGTGGAAGCAGTTTAACTTGGTTTTCTTAGCCAGGTGTCATAAAACATAAGAGGAACATATAACATATTCACTCCTTGTGCCTATTTTTTTCTTAACAAACACCTTTCTGGTCATAATTTTGCTTCTAAAATAAGTCTCCAATGGTAGGCAATATTGAGTTTTCTGGGCAATTATGTATCACTGTATGTATACATGCATGTATATTTAGCTCATCTAAACATTCTTAATAATGAGAAACACTAGCTGGGTGTGGTGGGACACTCCTGTAATCCCAGTACTTGGGAGGCTGAGACAGGAGGATCACAGGTTCGAGGACAGCTTTAGCAAGTAGTGAGACTCTCATCAACCTAGTGAGACCCTGTTTCAAAAGAAAAATAAAAAAAGGGCTGGGGGTGTAGCTCAGAGGTAGAATGCCCCTGGGTTCAATCCCCAGTACCACAAAAAAAGAAATAAAAAAATAGAAACACTGAACCCATCCACTCTGGTACACCGTTGAGATGATTCTGAGCCAGAAAGCCTTTGGATCAAGCTCAAAAAGGCAGCAAAATCCACAGTTTCATTCCCTTTGTAAATGTCTACTCTGCCACCCACTGATGAGATGCTCTTTTTCTTATTTACTCTTATCTGCAGTATGATTCCATTTTACAGATAGCTATGTTATGGCTAAAATGGGGAACATAACTCGCCCAGCGTCACACAGCTATTCAGTGGGAAGAAGCACACTTAGTTACATTTCTCTGGACCCCAGAGTCCACCTTCTACATATCACAAGAGCATAATTGAGGAAATCCAGGTTCTCAAGGTAACTGAAGAGGGAATTTATTACTTTCTCTTGCTGCAACCCTGATAATGGTAGATGGCAAGGGCTTGAGACATGTCTAAGCCGGGCGCGGTGGCGCACGCTTATAATCCCAGCACTTTGGGAGGCAGAGACTGGAGGATCCGGGTTCGCAGCCAACCTCAGCTCTCTCTCTCCCTGTCTCTCTCTCTCTCTCTCTCTCTTTCTCTCTCTCTCTCTCTCT
>PVJS01017764.1:0-35734 GCA_004027185.1 Glis glis
GGGGTGTAGCGCGGAGGTAGAACGCCCCTGCGTTCAATCCCCAGTACAGCAAAAAAAAAAAAAAGACTAAAGAATGAATATAACTCACTGTGAGACGCATAGACAGTCCTATTGTAGTAACCAGTTAGAGTATGAAGAACAGCAGATAGAGCAGCACATTTCTTTCTTCTACCTATGGGGCTACCTTTGGGCCATTCGAAGTCAGCCTCAGATGGAAAGCCATGAGCTCCTGGAGTCCCCCCAACACCCCTGTTCTCTTTTCTATTCCTGTGTCCTTTCCCCAGCCAGGGCCTCATATCTCTTAGCCAAAGCTTTGGAGACCTTCACTCCTAGTTCTGTCCTAAGAAGGTGTTTCAAAATTTCTGTTCTCTTCCTGTTCAGTTTTCTACAGGATTATGATAGTATTCTCATGCCCAAAGCAATTCCATGAGGAAACTTACTCTTGTTAACAGTGAACATAACTTTGAGACATTATTATGCTAAAAAATCTTCCAACTTGTCTACATCCTACCCCTCATCCCTACTTCAATCCATACCCCTTTCCCTGAAAGAAGTAGAAGAGGTAAAAAGAACCTGAAACTTTGTTTAGTCACACTAACTTTAGGGAGATCTGTTTTCTGGTTGTGACTGGACAGTGAGTTCCTTGATTGGTTGGACTAGTTTCATAAAGTATTTCCATTCTTCTTGTATATAGCAAAATCATTTTTACTCCTAAACATTTATTTGGTTTTTTTAGATGGATGAAATTATGCCAAAATGTTGTGGCTTAAAACAAGAATATATCAGCTTTCACAGTTTTAAGGGTTGTCCGGGTGCTTCTTGCCTATGATTTCTCAGTCATCAGAGACCCCGTTGGACTGACCATCCAAGATGGCGCTCTCACGCAGCTGGAGTGGATGCTGGCTTTTGACTAGGAGATGAGCTGAGACAGATGACTAGAGCCGCTGCCTGTGGCCTCTCTCTACAGCTTTTGTTTCTCACAGCATGGCGTGGGGGGAGAGGGGGCTCTGAGAGGGAATGTTTCCAGGTAAGCTATCCAAGAGACCCAGGTAGAAGCTGCCATCTTTTTATAACTTAGTCTCAGGATCCCCAGGTGGCACTTGTACGTCTGATCTGTCTCTAAAATCAGTCAGATTCAGGGGGAAAAGAATTACACCCTCCTACCTGCCCACTTGATATGAGGAACAACATGTACCTACAGAGAAGAGATGGAGGATGTAGAAACCAAACCAAGTTTTCTCTTCTTTTGTCTTTTCCTACTGAAATCATAATCATTAACTTATGCTATTATTATTATTATTCAACAGCCTGTTTACGGTAGTAGAAAGAGTACTGAATTCAGAGTGCGAGGACTTTGCTGAGGGTCTCAACCAGGAGCAAAACCAAGCCAAAGCAGCCGCTGGGCTTTGAGTTGCCCACACATCTGTGCCTGGCTTTTGGATTCTGGGACATTGCCTTGCCTTCCAGTCCTACTTCAGATGAGTGTAATATTAAGAAAAGCTAATCAGCAGAGCTTGGTGGCGTATCCTATAATCCCAGTACTTGGGAGGCTGAGACAAGAGGATCACAGGTTCAAGACTAGCCTTAGCAATTTAGTGAGACCCTCAGCAACCTAGCAAGACCCTGTTTCAAAATACTAAACTGAAAAGGTCTGGGGATATAGTTTGGAGGTAGAATGCCCCTGGGTTCAATTCTCAGTACTCCCCCCCAAAAAAGAACTAATCTACAGCTATTTCATCTCCATTTTAGCATCTCCTCCCTCCAGACAGATTAGGGGAGGGGAACCAAGCTGGCAAATTTGCCTGAAATATTCAGGGGTGAACAGAATAGGACCAGTCAAAAACTCCCCCTCCTGAAGCACATGAGTTGAAGGGTAAGTAGGTCTCTCCTGTTTCAAATGAAGGTTAGTTCTGCTCTCCTTCCCAGTGGCATCATCTGGACTATGCACACAGACCAATTTTTACTAATTCCTGACTCTGTCACTTACTACCTCTGTGCTTGTGCTGGTCACTTCCAAACAGTCTCATTCATAAAATGAAGAGAATAGATATTTCAAAGTGTTAAGGAATTTAAATGAGCAAGAAATGTTGTGATCAGTAAATCCCTAGATACAGGTAAAGTAGTCTCAAGAGAGTTGCCAAAATCATGGGTTGGCAAACTCTTTCAGTAAAGGATCAGATTGTAAATATTTTCAGCTTTGTGCACCACATGTTCTCTGTGGAAACTACTCAGTTCTGTGATTGAAGTGAGAACAAAAGAGTCATAGACAAAATGGTAACAAAAGCATGGGTAGATTTGGCTCTCAGGCCATTGGCCAACCCCTGGTCGCGTTATGATTTCACCCAGGTAAAGAACAGTGGGAAAGTTCAAGACAAGTCAACTCTTTATTGATTGATTGTAGTGCTGGGCATTGAACCCAGAACCTCTTGCACACTTAGGCAAACATGACACTGCTGAGGTACACCCCCCGCCCACAAGAAAGCTCTTAATAATACTTTTTAGTTAGACTTAACTATAGTTCAGACACCAGATAAGGTGAATTACAAATGTAAAGTAGAAGATGCTGTTTCATACTAACAGTCGACACCAGACAACCTCCTAGGAAGAAAATATTGTTAAGAGAAAATGCCCTGGAGCCAGTCATGGTGGTGTACACCTGTAATCCAAAGTACTTGGGAGGCTGAGACAGGAAGATCACAGGTTCAAATCTAGCCTCAGCAACTTAGCAAGGCCCTCAGCAACTTAGTGAAATCCTGTTTTAAACTAAAAAATAAAATAGGTCTGGCGATGTAGCTGAGAGGTAGAATACCCCTGGGTTCAATCCCCAATACATATATATATATATATATATATATATATATATATATATATGTATCTCTCTCTCTCTCTCTCTATATATATATATATATAGAAACTGCAGGGAGGCCCCAGGGCTGTCACAAACCATAGAAATGGGGTGTAGAAGCATTTATCCAGATGTCCACAGGGCAGGGGCCCCAGCTGGAACTCCTGGCAGAAACACTGAGTGTATGTTGCTGTAAATAATGATGATTATAGCAGTCTTATAAAACACGCGGAATACTTCCTTTCAAAATGTTAAAGTTTTTTAAAGGTCACTATTTGTTCTGTTTAATATGAAATTTAAAAAAAAAAGAAATGTAATTTGCTGGCTATTTTACATGGTTTTCATGGAGATTTATCCAATTTTTACCTTTCTGGGATGAAACTATTTTGTAAAGTGATCAGTTCTTTTTGTGAACAGGTTTCTTATATACACCCTATTTTCTTCAATCACATTTCCCAAAACTCTGTTGCCTTTCCCAGAAGTTCTGAGGGCTTCTGGGAAAGGCTTTAAAAAAAAAAAAAAGAGCTGGGCGTGGTGGCACACTCTTGTAATCCCAATATTTGGGAGGCTGAGACAGGAGGGTCGCAGGTTCATGGCCAGCCTCAGGTACTTAGTGAGGCCCTCTGCAACTTAGTGAGACCCTGTTTCAAAACAAAGAATAAAAAATAGGGCTTGGGGTGTAGCTCGGAAGTAGAATGCTCCTAGGTTCAATGCCCAGTATTGAAAAAAAAAAAAGGAGTTAGCAGTTAGCAATGGGCATTTGAGAAAGAATGCATGTAATGCCAGAAACCTCTAAAATATTGACATGTAAGTGCACGTGTTCACTCTTCTGAGACTGAAAGATGGTAAGAGTGTGGTGCTCAGCCATGTGCTCACACACCCTGGCGTACACTCAGTGCACTATATTTAATTCTTGGCCATAGGATTAGAGTGGGCTTCTGCTAATGGTGGTTAAAGAAAACATTTCAGGATGTTTTTGTTTTCTATGAAAGGCACTGTGATATAGATAAACAATTTCTTACTAGGAAATGGGTGATTGTGTGTGTGTGTGTGTGTGTGTGTGTGTGTGTGTATGTGTGTGTCTGGTACTGGGGATTGAACCCAGAAGCATTCACCTTTGAGCTACACCCCCAGCCCGATTTTATTTCTTATTGGAAATTGGGACTCACTAGGTTGATGAGAGTCTCACTACTTGCTGAGGCTGTCCTCGAACCTGTGATCCTCCAGTCTCAGCCTCCCAGGTACAAGGATTACAGGCACCAGCCACCATGCCCAGTGGAAATGGTTGATTTGGACTTGAGCTTGAGTTCTGCTACTTCTTTCTTCTGTACCAAAGTATCTAACTCAATTTCTAAAAGCCTGGATTATTGTCACCTGCAACATGGTAATAATGCCTGTCCTTCCTATATCGCCAGGTTGTTGTGAGAATTAAAGGAGGAAAGGTAGACAGCAGTAGCTCTGCACATTGACATAGAGACAGATCTCTTAAAGTGGTGCTTGAGATGATATCGGAACTAATTGTGAGGGATTTTAAATGTGTTTTCATGTTTCACATAATAGGATTCAAGCAAGAATTGTCTGAGAGCAGGTACATTAGTGATATATCAATACTATATATTAAGCCTGCTACTCTTTGTGTCAAGTTTCTTCTCTCAGCATTACTCTGCAAGCTGATAATGAACCACACAAAAGCAAATAGCAACTTGTGCATTGTGTGACACTGCCAGCCACCTCCCCAAGAGCCATCCATCCTTCTCTCTCCCTGTCAACAGGCCCACGTTTTATTCATATGTCCGCATACCGATCTACTTCTCTATACCTCATTTCAAGGTAACTCCATTCCCTTTGCCAGTAACTAATTAAGGGCTGGACAGGTAACTCGGAACTATTAAATTCAGAGTGATAACAAACACTTACAGAGCACGTACTGTGTGCACCAGGCATTTTTCCAAAGGCTTTGTACTATTACTGCCAATACTAACAACAACCCTATGAGATGGGAAATTGAGAACCAGGGAGATGAAGGTACTTGCTGAGACAGGGTCTCACTGTTTCCCAGCCTGGCCTTGAACGTCCCTGCCCCAGCCTCCCAAGTAGCAGGAAAGGAAGTCGAGTCAGAATACAAACCCAGGCAGCGTAGCTATAGAGCCAGCTCATCTCCAGAATTCAATACTAAGGCTGGAATTTCCTGAGGGCTTCTGGAAAAGGTCTTTTCACTGATTACAGAGAGAGAGAGAGAGGGGGAGGGGGGAGGGAGAGAAAGAGAAAGAGAGAAGGAAAGAAAGAGAGAGGGAGGGAGGGAGGGAAAGAAGGAAGGAACGAAGGAAGGAAGGAAGGAACGAAGGAAGGAAGGAAGGAAGGAAGGAAGGAATGAAGGAAGGAAGGAAGGAAGGAAGGAAGGAAGGAAGGAAGGAAAAAGCCGGGCATGGTGGTACTTACCTGTAATCCCAGTACTTGGGAGACTGAGACAGGAGGATTGCAGGTTCCAGAACAGCCTCAGCAATTTAACAAAGCCCTCTGAAACTTAAGGAGACCCTGATTAAAAATAAAATAGGGCCGGGCGTGGTGGCGCACGCTTGTAATCCCAGTACTTTGGGAGGCGGAGACCGGAGGATCCGGGTTCGCGGCCAGCCTCAGCTCTCTCGCTCTCTCTCTCTCTCTCCTTAGTGAGGCCCTCCGCAACTTCGTGATACCCGGTTTCAAAATACAGTATAAAAAATAGGGCCGGGGGCGTAGCGTGGAGGTAGAACGCCCCTGAGTTCAATCCCCAGCACTGCAAAAATAAATAAATAAATAAATAAAATAGGGCTGGAGGTGTAGCTCAGAAGTAGAATGCCTTTGGGTTCAATCCCCAGTACCAAAAAAAAAAAAAAAGGGTCACACAGGATAAGGCCTGTTTCCTGGTGCTGGAATCTGATGGTTGTGTGTGATGACTGCAATAAAGGCATCCATCTTGTGACAATGGGGGGAGATAAGCTCATATGCTGAGTGAAAAGATGGATAAATTCTGTGTCCTTGAGATTGTGTTAAAACACTGACTTTACAGATTTTGCCTACTTCAGCACTTCTTATTAGATGAGATAATATATTTTCATCTTCGTTTAAGCAATTTTGAATTAGGTGTCTATTACTTGCTGCAAATACCTCCCAACTGAGCTAACAGACTTGTTTTTAGGTATGGTATATCCAACAAAGGATTGACTTCCTTCTGAAGTAGCAATTTATGATCACTAGAAATATGTCAGGAAGCGGAGCATGGTGGTACACACCAGTAATCCCAGAGCCTGGAGTCTGAGACAGGAGAATCTCAGGTTCAAGGCCAGCCTCAGCAACTTATCGAGGTCCGCAGCAACTTAGCAAGACCCTGTTTCAAAAAATAAAATATAAAAGGGCTTGGAGTGTAGCTAAGAGGTAGAACACCTCTGGGTTCAATTCCCAGTACGCCCCCCTCCCCAGTATGTCAGGAATACCAAAAGAAATTTAGGGGGAGTAGGATGTACAAGATGATCCAAGGTGCCTTCCAATTCTAGGCTGCTAACTTCAGTGAAATTCTGCGTTGGGTTTTTTTTTTTTTCCTGTCAAATAGAATCATTAAGATGGAAAGTGTTAACATACAATTGAACAACTTTCTGGAGGAAAATATAAATATGTAGAAGGTAGATAGAAAGGAAAAATAATTTGCAGACTTTTAGGCAGATTCTGTGGCTCAGTCAAGGAACTGAGCTAAAAATAACTTGAGGCTTCAGGAAAAGCCAACTGAATTTGGGGGCTTGCTTCCTCGGTTCCATCCGTAAAGATCAAGCAAACAAAATTCCTAGCCTCTGTATCAACTACTTACACACTCCTCTTTTTCCTTTGCCTCCATCTTGTAGAAGCAAATTTAAAAAGCCCACTCCCTGATTTCTCTCAAAATCATTGTCTCTTGACTTCACCACCACAAGTGAACTGGGACTCCTCCAGCAGTGCTCACTGACACCTTCTTAAGTTGCAAAATCCTACAGTCTGTTATCTGTTTTTAACCTACTCACTCTCCATGCATTTGGCCTCAACTTTTACATCTTACCCTACCTCTCATTCTCCCTCTGAAAAATCTCACCATCCCCAGCTTATGCGTGCCCAGTTTTATTTTTCCAGCCTAGAGCTCTCTCCTAGCCTCTAGATATCCATTTCCAACTCCCATCTAGATAGCTCCTGTGTACTCCATAGTTGATCCATATCCAAATCTGAATTTGCTGTTTATTCCCTAAAAACCTCCTTCCCCTGCCATTCCTATCTCAGTTTCCCACACTGAGAGAACGGTACTCATCTTGATTCCCACATCTCATACCCCCTGTGCATCTCTTCCATCTCTTGTCGATTCAGTCCCCCAAACCTGTCCCTCATGTGTTCCTGTTCTATTGACACTGCCCAACTCCAGCGCTTCATTTCTCATCTAGGCCCCCAAAAGGTCTGCCTTCAAATTCCATACCGACCACCAGCATGACTGTCTGATGCACAGAGCCAATGGTGCTTTTGCACATTCATGTTAGAAGGCTCCTCATTGGTTTGAGTGGTTATTGCCTTCAAAATAACACCTGTGCTCCTTAAGGTGTGGCTTAGTCTGGTCCCATCTGTCAGAACACAAACCTAGACACCATAGCATTAGAGCCCATGCTCATCGCCAGAATTCAATACTAAGGGGAAATTTCCCGACGGCTTCTGGAAAAGCCCCCAAATTAAGTTGGCTTTTCCCTCTGCCATCCTCATCTTTAGATATTTCCCCCCAAGCACCTTGTGGCTCACCTCCAAGAAACTGTATGCTTTTCCCTCTCTGTGCTGTAAATCCATGATGTTTCTTCTAGTGAATTGTTCCCATTCCTTGACCTAAGAAACTCATCATGTCTCAAGGCTCAGCTCAGATTGTACCTGCTTTTTCCTTGCACTTTCCACCACCTTGCAGACGTTTAGCTCTCCATCTGTTTCAGTTAACATATCTCTATCAAAGCAAGCTTGGGAAAGGGAGAAGCTTCAAGAAAATATAATATACCTGCATCCCTATAGAAATGCCCAAGATCCAAGGGCCTAACTGTAGCAGAGCCTATGCGTCTTGCCTCTTATGGGGCCAGAGAGAGCTGGTACCACTACTCACTTGTGGGTGGGGGGAGGGGATGGAGCATGACCCTACAGAGGGACACAGTGAGCCCAGCCTCAGACTGCTGTAAAGGGCAGAAGTCAGTAGAGTGAATGCTTAAGGATTTTTATAAGAAAAAGTTGTATACTAGAAATTGTATATCTGAACACTTTTTTTCAATGTGTCAGAACCTTAGAAATGTGGGAACATAAAGAAAAAAATGCTACCTAGATTTTAGTCTTGAAAAACATCAAGAAAGAAGCAAAACCAGAAAAACTCAAGACTTGAAAAGTTGAGTCATTGAGAATAAATCCAGAATTATTTGCTATCAGAATTAAACATAAATATCAAATCGATTTTGATAGAGAAGATATATGAATAATAATAACATTGATCAAGATGTAAAACCAAAGGAGACAACACGGAAGACAAAGATACTCACTTTAGACCCTGTGATTAAGCATTTTTTAAAGTTTGTGCTAATTCAGTAAGATAAGGAAAATAAATGAGATACAAATAGATACAAATAGGAAGATGATTATTGTTATTCGATGGATTATGTGAAAAAAAGAATCCATCGAAACTAATGAAGTTTAGTAAGCTTATTGTAAGTGAAGCAAGTGAATAAACATCAGTAGTTTCTCCTATGTATAAGCAATAACAAAATTTAAAGATTAAAGTTGATTAAAAATATAATGGGGAAATAAAGTATAGTAGTTATAATGCTTTGGGGTATAAGGTGGTAACAAATAATTCCAAACAAAAGGATTTTAATAACACTAGTCGCATATAAGTAGAAATCACTGAAAAATCATTAGTAAAAATAATAAACATACACACGCGCGCACACACACACACACACACACACACACACATGCACACACATGCAATAGCTAGGATAGGAAAAAAACCACCCAAAACAGAAATTATTTCCAGAAAACTAAACTTTCACTGAGAAGCAGAAGAACTCCAATGAATGGAGAGACATAGTAAATAGGAAGACTTAATACTAGAGAAATCTTGTGTGTCTTCAAATGCTCCTTAAACTTAATGAAATCCAATCAATTTCAATGTATTTTTTCCTTGAAACTTCTTGTTAATTTAAGGTTCACATGAAATAAAACACAAAAATTTGAGAGATCAGAGTCATGAGAGGACCTTTGCAATAAGATGTCACAATGTGTTGTAAATCTACATTAATCAGAATAATATGATGCTGTGCCATCTCCTAAGCTGAAATTATCCACCTCTCCTTCTTTGGCTAATTCTGATATCACAATTATCCTTTTCCATGATGTTTTCTGAGATCACCCGATCTAGACGATGCATCTTTTTTTTTTTTTTTTTTTTGCGGTACTGGGATTGAACCCAGGGGCATTCTACCTCCGAGTTACACCCCCAGCCCTATTTTTATTTTTATTTTGAAACAAGGTCTCACTAAGTTGCTGAGGGCCTCACTAAGTAGCTGTGGCTGGCTGTGAACCCAGATCCTCCGGTCTCAGCCTCCCAAGTACTGGGAGCCACCACGCCGGGCTACGATGCATCTTGTATGTTTTCCTCTTCTTTTGGGCTGTAGATTCCATACTTTCGGCTATATAACAGAATTTTTGCATGTATTTCCTCCCACAGAGTTTAAGTTCCTATGGTTTTATCAACTTTGCTTTAATATGTTTACATCTACAAGATCATTTGTGTGTGTGTGTGTAGTGTTCCAGGTTCATTCTACCTTCCAGCTACAACCCCAGCCCTATTTCACTCTTTATTTGGAAACAGGGTCTTGCTAAGTTGCTGAGATCCTTGCTAGGTTTCTGAGGCTGGCTTCAAACTGCCAGTCCTCTTGTCTCAGCCTCCCAAGTGCTGGGATTACAGGTGTGTATCACTCTGCCCGGCTAAAATGGTTGTTCTTACTAATCATCAGTGGCAGAGGGCAATAGGAGAGTTCATAACATACTGATGCTGAAGCATCATTTAGGTCCAAGGACCAGCAGCAGCACCTGGGAGTTCAAAAATTCAGAATCAATGTTGATTTAGTACATCCCAGATATACCAAATCAGAAGATATACTGAATCATAAGATGCATTTCCACATGATCCCCACTTGATTTGTATGCACATTAAATTTTGAGAAGTACTGCCCTAAAGAATTTCATGGAATGGAAATGTTTCATAACACTCCTGGAGCAATCAGACATAGTTGGATATCTTCCTGTGATACAAATAAATTGAATTATTCAAATTTTGTTTCCTCAATAAGCAAAAATTTAGTAATACCAGAAAGTACACTAAAGAAACGTGGGTTCAAGCAACGGAGTAAGTCTAACAAGAAAAGCAGGCTGAGGGCACAAGTACATGGGATTGTAGAGGCTGCAATCTATAACTTGGAAATGCCTTGATGCCTGGTTTACTTCTCCTATAAAGAGAAGAAATATATAAATTTTCTTCCTACCAAGGCTGATCCCTACTAAGAGCTAAGATATTGGGTTTTTGTTGTTGTTGTTGTTGTTGTTGTTGTTGTTGTTGTTTTGGGTGGCATTGGGGATTGAACCTAGGGGCAGTCGGCCTCTGAGCTACACTCCCAGCCCTATTTTATTTTTTATTTTGAAACAGAATCTCACTAATTTGCAGAGGGCCTCACTAAGTTGTTGAGGTTGGCTGCAAACTCACAATCCTCCTGGCTCAGCCTCCCAAGTACTGGGATTACAAGCGTGCACCACCATGTAATTATGATATTGTTCTTTATCATGGCCTGCCTAATTGCATGTTAACCTGAATTACTCTTTCTCACCTCCAGTTCGTTGTCTTCTTGACAAAGCGAGTTCTTTCTCACCAAAGTCCCCATTCCTATCAATCCAAGCCCCAGATCATGCACAGGAGTATAGACAGGCACAGAGGGAGGTTGCCTGGCTCACTTGCTGTATCTCTCAGAAATACAACAGCACCAGGTCTCTAGCAGGTGTTAAACAATGGGACCTTGGACAAATGAATCTAAGAAAAACAGTTTTGATGGCCTTTATTATCTCAGGGCCTTCCACCAAATTGCAATCAGTTGCCGCATCTTTTGTGAACAGGACTTCTTTAACTTGGGAGTTCCTTAAATCCTATTTTTATTTTGCCACCAACATCACCATAGCTACTTCATTCCTAGACTCTCATAGTAAAATCCAAGATACGCTCTCCATCTCCTTTCTCTGGTTCTCTAATTCATCATTAAGTAACTTGTTATAGTGCACTGATGCCCAAAGTATTAATCCAAACCCTTTACTCTGGTATTCAGTTCTTTAGAGTCCAAACCCAAGCATCCTTCCAATCTTTTTTATGACTTCCCAAAAGGAATCTTTCCTTTTAGCCAGGATGATATACTCATGCTTCTTTACCATGCATTCTCTGCTAGAATCCATTTACCCCAAAGTAAAATGTCCTGTCCTATCACATCTGCCCACCAAATCCTTAAGACTTAGCACATACCACTTTTCCAACGAAACTTGGTAATTGACCACTGTAACCTGACATGATTCTTCATTCCTGGAATATCTGGTGATATCTCCTTGGAACCCTCATGGCAGGCATTAGCTATAATGAATGCCCAATTCTTAAATTTCTTTGAACATTTGTGCATATGTGCTGCATATATGGGCAAACAAAGTGGTCAAGTCTGGTGAACCTGGATGAAAGCCTCATTCTACCACATAGTCATGATGTGACATTAGATAATGTACTTCCCCTTTATTTGTCTCAGTTCCTTTATCTGTAAAAAAAAAAAAAGTACCTACCTTGCAGTATTGAGATAATTAAAGTAAAGCACACACTTTAAAAACATTATGGCAGGGTATCTGGAATGTAGAGAGTACTCAGTAACACAGACATCTCTTCCCCAGAGCCCCTTTGCTATGGTTGAAATGAGTTTGTAATTATATATTTCAGTAAATCAAAAATATTCACTTGTTCATTGGTGAATTGATGGTTACTGAAGGATTTTAGAGCAACATTTCCTACTCCTTTTGGACCAGAGGGTAGACACTCTTCTCTAAAAGAAAGGTGTTAAGGAGTCTACATAAGAGAGAGAAATAAAAGACAATGCACATTATAGTCCTATCTTAGTTACTTACTACATCTTTAATAATGTGTCTTGTAAGGGAGAGCAGTTTTATCATTAAAACCATACTGGTCTGGGTGTGGTAGCACACTCCTGTAATCCCAGTACTTGGGAGGCTGAGACAGGAGAATCTCAGGTTCACAGCCAGCCTCACCATCTTAGCAAGGCCCTCTGCTACTTAGTGAGACCCTGTTTCAAAATAAAAAATAAAATACAGCTGAGGAGCTGGGTGTGATGGTGCATGCCTGTAATCCGAGTACTTGGGAGACTGAGACAGGAGGATCATAAGTTGTGGGCCAGTCTCAGCAATTTAGCAAGGTCCCCCAGCAACTTAGTGAGACCCTATTTCAAAATAAAAAAGGGCTGGGGGTATAGCACAGAGGTAGAATGTCTCTGGGTTCAATCGGTAGTACAAAAAAAAAAAGCAAGACAAAATAGGGCAGGTGGTGTAGTTCAGAGGTAGAACATCCCTGTGTTCAATCCCCAGTAACACACACACACACACACACACACACACACACATACACACACACACTGGACTGAGAAATGAAATATATCATAAAGAAACCTCACCATGTAGCCTTAGACAGTGGCTTAGGCCTCTGAATCTATTTCCCCATTTAACAATGAGATGAAGCCACAGGATCTCTATTGTACCTTGGGAGGCTACAATGATATAGTTACTTTGCTGTGGAATACCAAGATTGCATTATCTCCTTTACCTATCATCAATGTAGTACCCCTAAGAAATATCCTTCCTCTAAGTAACAAATCAGTACAAGATTTATTTCAGATTATAGAAGACTAATTCTACCAAATGTGAGATATTAGGTTGTAATTCAGTCATTATTAAACCCCCAAAATTTCACAATAACACTGAAAAAGTAGGATGGCCTACATTATAATAGTGATAATATTCTTAGTTTACTTTGGGAAAAGGCACATTATAGATAGTTTGAACAATTCCTTCAAAATTAACTATTAGCTCACTGGACAAAATAAAGATAGCCCCTGAGTTTCCCCATTTCTACTTCTCAATTTTACTAAACTTAACACATGCCCTTCAAGGCATTAGAATTAGAATTATATTTTAATATGGCAAATGTCAAGTATGACCAAGTTTAAATGAGTACTATCGCTTTTTATTCAGTAATACAAAAACACCTTTGCTACTAGTTCTCATGCATGCCCTGACTTGACAGGCAATGCGTTTAAAACACGCACACACGCGCTTCTAGCAAATCAACAGCCATGCTGTAGGTGACACAAGATGTGAAGGCATGTCTACACTCGTCTTTTGACATAGATTTGTAGGTGTGTGTGTGTGTGTGTGTGTATGTGATGCTAAACTGATATTTTTTCCCATTGGCCTTATTTCAGTGTTCTCTTTAGGAGCCCGTGGAAGGCCAGCTTACAGTCACTCTCTGGCTGTGACGGTGTTTACCCATCCAGAGTCCTGTGGGATGGAGCTGCAGTCTCCAGTAGTGGCCTGAGTCCTCAGACTTCAGTAAGAAGCTGTTGAGCAAGTAGCACAGGAGAGGCAGGCCTTTGGGCAAGGCTGCAACCCTGAGCTTGGTAACAATGAATTTGCGAACCACACAGTCCATTTCCCTGAAGTCCTGGTCACCCTCTTCACCAGACCTTGGCTCTTTCTTTCCCATCTCATCTGTATCTCTCTGCTCACAAAAGACTTCCTGGGCCAGTCCCGCACCCCTCATACCCATTGGTGACCTTCTTACTGTTGTATAAGATTGCAGTGTCCATATAACACAGGAACACAGAAGGGCGTCTGTGCCACACAGCCACAGATCCACCTAAGAGGCCCCTGTGAGGGGCCAGTCGTCAGCCCTGGGGTTGATATCCACCAAAACCAAGGCTCTCTGGAAGTCACTGGACCTGATTACACAGGGTTCCAGGATTTAGCCGCTCAGCAACGGTGAGCCTCTGTGCTAACAGCCACCCTCAGAACAGCATGTTGGCTGGTGTTCCTGGAGAAGTCATGACATCAGCTCTGTTTTCAACGGCAACAAAGGCCCAAGCTGCCCTCAGAAGCATCCCCCAGCTGCTTGGAGAGGTATGAGGTTTCCTTTTATAGATATACTGCTCCCTCTGAAATCAAGCCTGGCACCACCCACGTGGGTTCTGCTACAAGGAAGTTGAGGACACCTTCCTCCTCTGTCTGCCAGACACAAGGGCTCTGGACATGGGGAAGGCTTCCCTTTAAGTTCCTTCAGGAGCCAAGTACCACACTGTAGGCTTTGATTTGCATTTATTCACT
The DNA here is from genome assembly GCA_004027185.1 of Glis glis. NCBI lineage: Eukaryota > Metazoa > Chordata > Mammalia > Rodentia > Gliridae > Glis > Glis glis. The sequence goes on from PVJS01017764.1 coordinate 14,327, forward strand.
TTACTTGTCTGATGCTCCCAGCAATTTTGAGTGAAACCTGAGATTACTAAGGTAGAGAACCAGACAGATTGATTTGACCTTGGGCCTGGTGCCCTCGGCCTTAATGATAGAAACTATTTGGTTATAGAGGCTAGAAGCCTCCCTGCATTTATGAGGCCCTTGCTTGTCAGGGTGTGCATCTCTCTTAGAATCAACCAGAATAATTTTTGAATAGGTTAAGAATACCTGATCTACCAATAGAGATTCCTGGATCCAAATGCAGAAAGGGAGGAGCTGTCCTCATTTGATTTCCCTCTGCAATTGAGGATCAGATCATCTATTTGCCTGGGGAAACAATGACTTGGCAAACTTCTCTCTCCTCTCTTTCCATGTGCTGGGCACAGGGGCGAGTGATGAAAGTAGGACAGGCTGACTCCAGCTCCATCACAGATGTTGCCCCACCACAGGTCTGCCTTCCCCCTCCCTTGCCACCCTCTTCCTTCTGCCAAAGTTAGCATGTGGCATCAGTAGTGCACAGTGCTGTGCGTGACCCTTCCTCGGGCTGGACACTGTCATCTGGCCAGATAAACTAACAGGCTAGCAAATCCAGCTGGGGCTGGTTGTACTTTGCCCACGTCTGTTACAGCATATGGTGCCTTCACTTGAAGTGACTGACAGGGCTCTTGAGCAATGATTCAAAGTTCTGTGTGTCTGATGCCCCCAACCATCATGCATTGGTGAGAGTCCCCGCCTGCTCACGATTCATAGATTTCATAAGGGGGACTACTTTAAAGCTGGATGTGAACTTTGCCAATCCCAGGATGGCAGAGCCGGCTGGAAACATTTGGAGACATACCCTTAATTGGCCCCATAATTTTATACAGGAAGAAATGGAAGCAGAAAGATTAAGTGACTCCCCCAAGGGTTCATGCAGCCAGTTAGTATGGGACGAGGGCTGGAACCCTTGACCCTGATTTCCAACCCAGCGCTTCGTCCAGCTCCAGCTGTCTCCACATGTTCGGTTTCATTTCATCTTCAAAATGTGCCCCTTTGGAACCTTTCCTGGAATTGGGCTTCTGAGCCTAAAGTGGCTTAATGCACACTTTTGGGAAGGGAGAGCCATGAGGGCTCTAAGTGGTTTTGATCAAGTTTGCCAATATTTACACCCTAGGAGAATCTGCATAAACTTCATAAATAATGTAAATTCCTACAAACTGAGTTAACTGCAAGCTACACAGTCTTTTTGAAAAATCCATGTTGTGCAATCACCCCGGCAAAGTTAACCACGCGCTAGAGTACCGAAGGTAACCACTGATTGCAGTCACTGCTATTGACCATTTTAAGTGTGACTATTTTTAAAATACTGTATGCCTCATTAAGCCGTGCTCTGAAAATGAGAAATTTGCTTTAACTGCATTGTTTTGAATTGCTGAGAGAAGAATCTATCAACCACAAGGTGCCCCGCTGCTGAACTCAGCCAAAAAGCTGTTAATAACTCCAGCAGATGTTTCAGCTTTTTAGGCCAATAGACTCCCTCCCTCCCTGCCCTCCCCTTTCCAGAATCCAATGCCAATATGACTGAACTCCAGATTTTGTGGTTGCTGCCACGGCTGCCGCTGCTGGGGCCGGTGGTACTAGTGCTGCTACGGAATGATTCTTTAAACAACCACTGGCAACCAAACCTCTGCCCTCTAAGGTCAGAACATTATTGCTTTTACTGTCAGAAGTTTAAATCTTCAGGGGGGAAATGAAGGTAAGGGCACAAAATCAGTATTTCTGTTTTGTTGTCTGGCTTCATTGCTAGTCATTTGGTTTTGCTTTTTTTGGTGTGTGTGTGTGTGTGTGTGGTTTTTCCCAATGTTAAAAGTCCATTTCTCAGACTCATCAGAGCACCGGGCTTGCTGAGGTCAGGGGTCATTCATACACTCGTGGGCCAGAGTGTCCAGGAGAAAGGTTGTCGTGGTAGCAGCTTTACAAAGGGGGCCTCTGCGTGATGCACTTTAGTGCAGTTGTTTGCCTGATGCCAGGTGGCTCAGAATGCCCTGACCTTAGCAGTTCTGCAATATTAGATGTGTGTTTTATAAATATAGCTATATCCCTGTGAGATAGGTAGAGTATGAGGGCAAGGTCCACTGTGGTCCCATATTGGGATTTATCAGCATCTCTGGACTGGATAGACCTGACATCTTCACCTGAAATTAAATCTATGTTCCAAGGCTTCCCAAATGAGAAGAAATGAAAGAAGAAAAGAATGGGGGAGTGGAGTGAGAAGATCCTGCCCCTTTCCTCCACACCCCTCCTCCCCACCTCCTACAAGCTTTTGGAAAGAATGTTATAAGGTACCCCAGTGACAGCAGGGTGACCAAGAAAGCACAGGTGCACCACATTTGTGGAATACTGCATTGGCTAAGAACACATCTGAACCGCACACCTCTACGTGTCATCATGCAGAGAATTGCCATTTCAAAGGGGGAAAGAATTGAGCAGCAGAATTAAGTTCATAAATATTTTTGCTTTGTTATTTTGATGCAGCACAAAGCCAGGATATCCAAGATTTTGTGGACCTCTGTTGTCAACTTCAACATTTGCCAACCATGGTAAGCCAAGCCCCAAATCTCCACTCTGTTGCCACACTTGCTATAAAAAGTAAGTGTCCCCCCCCCCAGTACCCATGCCACCATCGTGTCTGCATATTCTCAGCACTATGTATTTCTAATCCTCAGGAAGAGCTCAAGCATGGGATGCAAGCCCTCCTCCATCCCATACACACCTTAAAAAAAAAGATAAAGTAATAGATTCCATTGCGACTTGGTTCACATTCTCTTCAGCACATGGACAGAGAATTTATTAATGCTAATGGAATTTGCACATATGTATTAAAGGGAAAATATGGTTGCCCATGCCTGTGTGTGCTTTACTTTGTTATTAGACCAAGAACAATACTGTACACTTGGGAGTTCAATGGTTTCAGTATCTTTTAACTCTGAAACATGAGAAACTCAAGTTGTGAATTATGACATTCGTTCTGAAATAGTCTCACCAGCTAATGACGTGGGCGTTTCTGCTGACATTCCTGTGATTCTAAGAAGCCACTATCAGATGATGACCTTTTAGTAAAATAAGCTACCAACGTTGTAACAACAAAATGGGCTTAAAATACAACAACAACAAAAACTCCCTACCGAATCAGTAGAGAGTATATTCTCATTATTAAAAAATTCCATATTAAATTACCCATATGCATCTCCAGAGGAGTGAGTACATGAGATAAGGAAAAGAAAACTGAAAATAATCACGGGTAAGTTGGGATTCCAGACCTGCCAGCAGTGAATACTGGAACGAGACATTAATAAACTCCGTGGAGATGGCCGAGGCCCATGGAAAACCAGATCATGTACTTCATGAGGTCTTGAACTTTGCCTGGAATCTTAGACTGCAAGTGATGATTTCCAAGCTATTTTGTTCTTGATTATTTCCAGTCCAAGTAAAAGGACAATAAAGAAAAGATGCTTCCATACCATTTCCATGATGGATGTTCACGACCAAAATAACTTCACCATCTGATGTATTTCACAGTTTTAAGTTAAAACAGACATACTATAATATGCTTGTACATCTGGCTCAGGTGCTTCATTTGCCATATGTTTGTGAAATAATCCAAGGAGATGTTACAATTGTATATTCCTCGTGGGACCTGAACAAAACGTACCCACAAAGAGTTACCTAATTATTCATTCCTGCCAACAACATCCTCACCTAATAATAAGGTGGTGCTTAAGATGAGACAATAGTGCTTTCAGTCTTGAGAGATGTCAGTGCCACTTATTGTTGCAAAAACAGAAAGTCTTTTGCATTTTTTAAAACAAGAAAAAAGATCCTTGGCCTTTAAAGCAAATAACATCTCTGCAGGTGGTATATTTGGTATTCTTATGGGGGCAAATTCTGCAGTGCCGATCAAGGACTTGTGCTTCCTGAAACTTATTGGATGATGGCCCATGTGGCTACCATGGAAATTAGACACCCAAAAGCCAAGAGTCTCTAGGAAATGGCTCCCTGGAAATTCTACACACTTATGGAGAGTTTATAATTGGCAAATTGCATTCATATGTTATCACCTTTAATTCTTAAAACAACCTTGTGAGGCAGATACAGAAGACATGCCTTATTTAGCCTTGCCAGTTGTAGTGCTGATTTTTTATAGCACTAATTAGTCAGAAGATGAGCATTTAAAAAAAAAAGTTTTGGCACTGGGGATTAAACCCAGGGGCATTCTACCTCTAAACTACCCCCCAGCCCTATTTTATTTTTATTTGGAAACAGAGTCTCGCTAGAATGATGAAAGTCTCACTACTTGCCAAGACTGTCCTTGAACCTGCAGTCCTCCTGTCTCGGCCTCCCAAGTACTGGGATCACAGGCATGCATTACCACACCTGGCTATTTTCAAAAAATTTTTAAGAATTTTTTTATCTTAAGTAGTGAGCACTACTTGCTGTAATGTACATTTCTCACTTTGAGAGCCATTGATAATTTGCTTTTCTCTCTCTTTTTCCATCTATTTGCATCCTTTTATCCTATGACACTCTCATTTTTGTATGCTTTTCATTTGATTAAAAATGAATAATTTGGTTTTCTTTCAAGGGTTAAAAAAGAGGAGGGCGAGTTAAATTAATTTAATGGTTAAACTACAGGTTGACGATTAAAATTTAGTGTGTGTGTGTGTGTGTGTGTGTGTGTGTGTGTGTGTGTTTGTGTGAATGAAGCTCTAAGCCAGATCAAAGATCCAATGAACCAAGCATGCTCTAGGCTTAGCTTTATCCACCATTAAATCAATTTAAAAGAATGTGGCAATGATGAAGATATCAGCCAGTAAACTCCTGATAGTGTGTGATTTAGTTGTATATTGACTGAAGTAACAAACAATATGGGGGTTGAATGTTCATAGAGACTAGCCTAAGAGACCCCAAAGAGCCAGATAAGGTTAGAAGTTCATTTTCCCTGGAATACAAATCTCAGAGTCAAAGAGAAAACAAAGGATGAGAGAGAAAGAGGGTAAGAGATTTGCCTCTGGTTTCCTGGTTAGTAGATGGCTGTCCAAGTCACCTGTCTCCAAGATACTGCTGAAATGAGTGATGTCTTAGCTCTGCTTTTCTAGTAAACCTTATTTTTTATTACTTAATATGTGATGTTTCTAATATGTATATAATATTTCCCCTGAGAGGGAGAGAGAGAGTTATTATAGGAAGCAATTGAATATTGGTCGTTTGTCGGGGTGAGAGAAATTAAAGAAAAAGTTCGTAGAATAAGAAGTGTAAATAATTAAGTTGGAAATAAAACTCCACAGGTCTTCCCTGTCCCTACACACTGAGACTGGTGGAGATGGATGTAATAGTTTAGAGAAACTCTGTATCCTTGGCCCAGCATATGATGGATCTCAAAAGAATATCTGAAAATTATCTGATGGGAGCTGAGGGTCTATTGATAGAAATACTGAAGCGTACGTCTTTGAAGGAGAGTATTTCAGTAGAATATGTGCACAGACCTTACCTCTTCTCTCTCCTGGTGTCTACTTCAGCTAATTCACTGAAATCATTGGACTCGGTTGGTCAAGGACAATAAGCACAGTTACTGCCATGATACAGAACTCTTAAAAATATATCCATATTCCAGTCCTGGTTTGGGAAACACATTCTTACTGCAGCATAACTTGTGGTCAGGATACATCCCTAAGTGTGTCTCCAGGGTTATGTATATAATCAAGTAGGTATTCTTGAGTTTAATTTTGGCAGTGCATGCTTTGAGATTCCCCAGATAAATGTTTTCCCCCTCATTGCAATTATATACATAAAAGTATGCATACACATACACTCACACATATTTTCATCATTCACTAAATATTTATTGAGAGCCTATTAGTACACTGCATGCCATAGATACAAAGTTGAGAAAGTAAAGACCTGTCCTCCAGGCATTAAAATAAGTAAAGAAAGCCAGGCATGGTGGCGTGTACCTGTAATCCCAGTACTTGGGAGACAGAGATAGGATGGTAAGTTTGAGGCCAGCCTTAGCAACTTAGTGAGACCCTTTTTCATAATAAAAAATAAAAGGGGCTGAGGGTGTATCTTGGAGGTAGAATGCCCTTGAGTCAGACTTACAAACATGTGAATACAATAAGAATTACTAAATTGAATGATCCACAAAGTTGAGTGGCAGATTAGGATAACACATAAATCTGTCCTGGAAAACTTCCTAGAGGAAGTAAAAATATGGATGGGTATTTTCTGGGCAGACAAAAGATTTTCAATTGTATGCTGTGAGTCATGAGATACCAATGATCAATTGTAAGCAAGGGAGTAACACAATCAAGTTTTGTAATGGAACTCTAGGCCCACAGTGAAGGGGAGATTAGAGATAGGAATTCCCGGAAGCCAGTCAAATGTCAAGGATTATACTAGAGTAGTTCAGGGAGTCGTGGACCTGATCAGATGTACTCATTGCTCCATTCGATATGGGGACAGGCAAGGAGAAGAATAAACAGAGTATGTTGTTTAGAATGTGAGGAAGGACTCAAAAGTTCCCAGCGTTTTGACTTGGGAAACTGAAGGGCCTAAACCTTCACTAATAAAAAGAACATATGAAGCCAGGCCCAGTGGTGCACACCTGTAATCCCAGAATTTGGGAGACTGAGACAGGAGGATCACAGATTCGAGACCAGCCTCAGCAACTTAGCGAGATATTCAATAACCTAGCAAGACCCTGTTTCAAAATAAAAAATTTTGAGAAAGGGTTGGGGGTATAGCTCAGAGGTAGAATGTCTCTAGATTCAATCTCTAGTAACACACATACACACACACACACACACACACACACACACACACAAAGAATATATGAAGAACAGGTTTTGTGGAATAACTGGGGATGGGCACCAAAGCAGAGATGAATGTGTTTAATTCTATATATAATGAGTTTGCAACACCTGAAGGATATCCAGGTGGAACTATTCAGAAAACACTTAGAGATATGGGACTAGAGCTCAGCATCAATATTAGATGCAAAACATTGGCAGGGCTAAGAGCCCTCCCCAAAAAAAGTGTATAAAGTATGGGGGGGGGGGACACTGGCATTTAAGGCAAGTAGACGACAAACCAACAGAGGCACTGGAGAAGGAGAAGTCAGTACAGAAAGAGGTGAACCAGGAGAGAGAGAGAGGAGAGAGATAAATGCTGGAAGCCAAAGCCAGAGCTCCATGAATGAAAGAATATAGTCAGAATGATAGTAATGCTTATTTCACTGGGTTGGGGGTAAAGTGGAAGCCTGTGTAGTGATATGGGCGGGGCCAGGATGGAATGGATGGAAGTGAATGGAGCCAGGCACGGTGGCACATGCCTGAAATCCCAGTACTTGGGAGGCTGAAAGGAAGATCGCAGGTTCAAGACCAGCCTCAGCAACTTCGTGAGCCCATCAGCAACACAGTAAGACCTGTTTTCAAAATAAAAAATACAATTGGGCTGGGGGTGTAGCTCAGAGGTTGAATGCCCCTGGGTTCAATCCTCAGTATCACACACACTCAAAAAAAGAGTGAATGGATGATGTAAAATCATAGATAGTGAATTCAGGTTGCACTTTCTTTTTTTTTTTTTTTTTTTGCAGTACCGGGGATTGAACCCAGGGGCATTCTACCTCTGCGCTACACCCCCGGCCCTATTTATTTTGAAACCGGGTCTCACAAAGTTGCGGAGGGCCTCACTAGGTAGAGAGAGAGAGAGAGAGAGAGAGAGAGAGAGAGAGAGAGAGACAGGGAGGGAGAGAGAGAGAGAGAGAGAGAGAGCTGAGACTGGCCAAGAACCCGGATCCTCCGGTCTCCCGCCTCCCAAAGTACTGGGATTTCAAGCATGCGCCACCACGCCTGGCTTCAGGTTGCACTTTCTAAAATAGTTATCAAAGGAAGAAGCAAGAGGGTCATTAAGAGGGTTTTGTTTGATGTTTGGCTTTTTAAAGGAAAGAGATAAACATTCTTAGGCTGAATAACTCAAGGAGTGTTGAAGTTAAGAAAAGGATGCTGCTAAACCAAATTTCCTAAGGAGGCAGGGTAGCATAATAGCCCAGTGGATGGGGTTGCCTTTGACAGGAAAATTATCTTTTGCTGGCTACTAGGACAAGAAAGGAGTGGATGCAGATACTGGTAGGCGAATGGGTGGCGAAATGAAAGAAGCCACAGCTGATTGCTGCAAGTCAGTAAATTAGAAGAAAGGTCATCCCAAAAAGAGAAGATTGAGTGTTTTGAAGAGTGGTGAAGGTTTGGAATAGTAGCCAAGGGAAATGGGAGAAGCACATGTAATAGGACTGCCGAGTAACATTAAAGGCACAACTGAGATTAGTTTCACTCCAGATTTATGGTCTCCATTCTATATGGTTGTGATTTTTCTTTTTCCTCTAGCAGAGCAGTGCTCAAGGAATGTTTACAGCTAAGGAGGCTCCATAGAGGATTGCCTGAAGGACAAGAAGTCCATCCATCTCTTTAGATAGTTTAGATTACATCTCAAGATCAAGGTAAACCATCCAAACTAAATACTTGAGCCATATTGTCTTGGCCCTTTTTACTATTACTCACTTGCACTGAATTGCATTTTGGCATTGGGCCTTGGCTTGTACCAGGGTGCTGAACAAGAAACAGCCATCAGCCTCTCAGCACTGTTAGCATCGTGGAGGAAGCTCAGAAAGAGAGGCACCAGTCTCTGCACCCCTTGGCATTCCTCTCCTGAGGGCACAGGGAACCATTTCCCTTAGGACCAAATGCCATGAGATGATTGGGTTTTTCATGAGTAATGACAATGTGTCTGTGTGTTTACCTGGTGCAGAGCTGGGGATGGTAAAAAGCCTGGTCTGAAGCCAGAATGCTTGAGTTCAAATCTGCATCCATCACCTATCAGCCGGTTGACCTTGAGCCTGTTGACTTCTCTGTGCTTCAATTTCCTCACCTATACAATGGCAATAATAGTGCTTACTTCACGGGGCCTCCCTCTGAGAATTCAGTGAGACAATCAGTGTAAAAATATTTAGCAATGTTTCCAGCAAATCGTTAGCCCTCGGAACATATTAACTATTGTTTTCATTTGTTATCTTGCAACTGATCTTTTTTGGTTTTGTTTCTGTTTTGCCTTCATCCTCAATATAGCACACTTTTGCATGTACTAATCTACCTCTGTTCTCCACTTAAGATTATTTTTCCATTTATTCCTTATTCATACTTCACTTCTTTTTTAATGTGCTATCCACCAAGCACTGTTTTGGCATGAGGCAGAATATAAAAAACTAAAGGTCCTTTACCAGACAATAACTATAAAGACTATTCTATTTTTTAATTGTTAAGAAAAGTTTCAAAGAGGGTAGAAAGGACTTGGAACTTACTTATCCCACATTTGTATCTAGAAATGCAAGTTTCCTTGAAGTCCAGCTCACCTACTTTTATAATCATTCTTGATTGGCTCCGATATTTGCTCACATACTTCTCATTGTGAATAAATAACATGTTACTTTCATTGCAGAGAGGGATGGATTATTGTAGCTTGCTCAACAGCTAAAGCTTTGCAGTGGAATGAGGGCGGGATTGAGGGCTCACGGGGCTCTGCCATTGGAACTACCTGGCCTTAGTTCTTTTTTTTTTCTTCTCCTTGTGGTACTAGGGATTGAACCCATGTGCCTTCTACTTCCAGGCTACATCCTCAGCCCTGTTTTACTTTTTATTTTGAAACAGTGTCTCACTAAGTTGCTGACCGCCTCACTAAATTGCTGAGGCCAGTCTTGAACCTGTGATCCTCCTGTCTCAGCCTCCTAAATACTGGGATTACCAGCATGCACCACCAAGCCCAGCTAGGCCTCGGTTCTTTTCTTTGTTAGGTAGGGTTAACAATATTGTTCTCATGGTGAAAAATAAAGGGCTTCCGCAAAAATCAGTTGAATCCGCATCCAGTGTAGAAGAAATCATTGAAATGGCCATTCAAACGTAGACTTAAAATATGAGGTCAAATAATTAAGTCTTCTTAAATATACTTAAAGGCAACCAACCCTAACATTCTTACCTTTTGGATTTTGTTATTTGAAACATGTATACAAGCCATTAAGAAGTATTTAGCCAAAAGTAAAAACTAAAAGCTTCAATTCCCTTTCAAGAATACATACTTGAGATAGCTCAGTTTCAGAATATCATTTTGGCTTACAATGTCATAGGAGAAACGTGAAAAAATTACAGTTTGTAATCTCTGCCTTTAACTAAATAAATGATCTGAAAAATCTCCCATATACAAATAAGCCTGCTTTATCTCCTGGCAGACAATAATAGCTTTGTTTTTGTTTTGTTTTGTTTTGTTTTCCTTGTTATTTTGCTGCTTTTGTTGCTGTATAGGCCAGTAAGCACACATTGATAGAAAGCAGGTTTTGTTTTGTTTTGTTTTAGCTGGAGGTATACAGGCATGGGATGGTTTATCCCAGGTGTTGATATCAAAAGCAAAGCAAAGTTTAGACCCAGTCTTTCCAGGAAATGAGAAGACTCACTTTCCTATACCCCTCCCAACTTTCAAGACTAAAGTTGGAAACCACAGGGTGTCCTGTTGGTGGGCCACTCCTGTCCCACAGAATACCCCTGAGAAATCAGTGTCAGATAGCACAAAAAGAGCCCAGCTACAATGGTTGGTCTTCAAAGGGGCTCATTTATTCTATTGCTCAGTGCCCCACAGAGTGGTTCCAAGCTCATAACTGCCACTGATTTCAAAGAGAGCTCTGAACTTGCATATGGCTCCACAAGGCAGGCGCGGGATGAGAAACAGGCTGAGTGGCTTTAAGCCATGTTCAGACATTTTTTTAATGTTCGTAAATGTCTTTGGCACCATCACTTTCACATAGAAACCCACTTACCTCCCGCCGCAAAGTGTGAAATAAAGCCATTTTCAAGCCTGGGTAGGGGATGGTCTGGAAATTGGGCTAAATCTTAAAACTGCATGAAGACTGAAAATAGGATTCACAAGCTGGAGCCCAGCTCTCACCCAAATCGTCTCCAAGGTCAGGTCACAATGACACTGTGTTCTGGTAGACACTATGGATGCCACCCTTAAAGGGCTAAGACAGTGAACCGTGGTAATCTCAGTAGCTTCAAAGGACCCTGTGGTTAAACTGAAGGCATGTATGTCAAAGACATCCCAAAATGGGTGGTCTACGAAGGAGAGAAGTAGTGTCTCAAGGGGGGCTTGACTGGGGATCATCTGGCCCAGCCTTGTGGAACCTCCAGTTAGGGACCCACATTTCCCACCACCTTTGTCTACCTCAGGAGATCCTGTAGGTTCCCCTCGATCCAGGATGTTGTAGGAAATATACTGGGACCCTTCAGAGACTTTCTCCTTGATGGCTAACAGAAAGATTAGTCATCTTCCCCAATTCTGTTCCTGTGGCCCCCTGGTCACTATGGCAAGGACAAAGATGTCCTTCACCCTCAGCAGCTGCTTTTTTTTCTAGAAAGTTCTCAGGGAGTTAATTCTCCAGCGGACCTTCTCCATGGCCCCATGGGCACCTCAGTTTTGGAAGGATACAGAAAAAAAGGTGTCTTGTTCATGTTTACCATTTAATAGACACTCATTAAGTCTTGGTCAATGTGTTACAGTGGGTGCCATCTTTAGCAGGAAAGAGAGACCTATCTATTTGAGAAAAAAGGGAGTTAAATTATGAGAAATCAAATAGAGTTTGCATAAATTCAGGAATATCCTGCACAAGTATGAAACCATGTAGTCAATGCTCATGGTCCCTTTTCTATTTAAGAAAATATTGCTAAGCATTTACTCGCTATAAATCTCCACTGTTTATTTATCCCTTCAACAAATACTCACTGAGCACCTGCTATGTGAAGATGCAGTTTCCGTTGCTGGGATACGGCAATGGACAAAGCAACTCAGGATACTGAGTCAGAGACAGATGATAACAAATAAGAAAACTCGAACCTATCAGATAGGGTGGTAGGTGCTAATGGAGAAAAGAGCAGGAGTGAGGACCAGGGAGGGAAGGGATGCAATCTGAGATTGGGTGATACAATGAAGTGGTGTTTGAATGAAGAATCGCGAGGAGACTCTATCTTTAAATGCTTGTCTTGTTCTTGTTGTTGTTGTTAGTCCAAATGTTAGTAGAAAGCAACTCAGAATTATCTATGAAGTCTTCAAAACTTAGAAAGAAGCCGGGTGTGGTGGTGCACACCTGTAAATCCAGCACTTGGGAGGCTGAGACAGGAGGATTGTAGGTCCAAGGCCAGTCTCAGCAACTTAGCCAGAACCTCAGCAACTTAGTAAGATCTTATTTCAAAATTTAAATAAACAAAAGCAAAGCTTAGAAGGAAAGGCTAACTTACAAAAAAAATGAAAAGGCAAAGCGACCCCGCCCTCAGGTTCTTACACCAGTTTGGCTGTACCATGGCCTAGCCACAAAGCCGGGGAAAAGGGCATTGTACTTGGTATGGTGTTGTGCATACACTGAGTGCTCAATAAACACTGTTCATTTACAGATAAGATCTGTGGTCTTGGGTCAGATCTAAAACATTACATGTTTGGCAAAAGTAATATCTCTGTGTTTTTGTCTCACTTCCAGGGGCCTGTGAATAGATATAGCTATAGACAGATAAAGTATCAGTTTCTGAAAATTATCAGGCCATAGCTATTCACAATAGCATCCCTAATTTCACCGTCATCAATGTAAATACCTTCAATTTATTACTGCTCTCAAATACTCAGTACAATATGCTATCTTCCTTCTATCACATCCCCATAGTTCTAAGAAGAGACATCCATTTTGCTTTATACAACACAATGTAAACTGGCTGCTGTGGTGCACGCCTGTAATCCCCATACTCAGGAGGTTGAGACAGGAGGGTTGCAGGTTCCAGGCCAGCTGAGCAACTTAGTGAGACTCTCAGCAACTTAATGAGACCCTGTTTCAAAATAAAAAATAAAAAGGGCTGTTATTTCCTGGGTGTTGCAAGAAATGCAGAATCTTGGGCTCCACCCCAACTTCACTGGTCTGCATTTTAATAAGGTCTTCAGGTACTTCACACACACATTAAAGTTTGAGAATCTCTGCTTTACATAGTCCTGTGAGGTGATTAGAAATTCCCATTTTATAGATCAAAGAACAAAACAGGGTTTCAGAGATGTTCAGTTAGCTAATAGGTAACCATTATTCTTTGCACAACACTATGCCTCCTCTTTGGATACTTTGAAGAAACTGACACATACTTCTTTTTGAGTCTGACAGCACCTTACTCACTATCCTCTTCTCTTTTCTCTTCTCTCTTCTCTTCTCTTCTCTTCTCTTCTCTTCTCTTCTCTTCTTTCTCTTCTCTTCTCTTCTCTTCTTTCTCTTCTCTTTTCTCTTCTTTCTCTCCTCTCTCCTCTCTCCTTCTTCTCCCTCCCTCCTTTCCTCCTCTCTTCTCTTCTCCTCTCCTCTTCTTTTCTTTTCTTTTCTTCAGTGCTAGAAACCAAACTCAGGGCTTTGCCCAACTCATTATTTCTTAAAGAGCATCTGCGCGCTAATTATAACCTGATATTGTCCCCTGATGGGAAGTAGGCAGATGCTAATCTCCTGCTTGATTTTATATATATATATATATATATATATATATATATATATACATATTCCTTATGTAGGCCAATCTTGATGCTTTTTGTCTGAAAGGTCTAAGGTTTGTTATATAAACAAGTTTCATATTTAGAATTTTCTTCAATCTTTCCCAATTAATTACCAATGAACACACTCAGTTTTGTTAATAATTTTTGAAGTTTCTATTGCAAATTTGCTTTCCTAGGTAGGCTCTTAAGTGATATAACTGATCACTTTAGAGGCAGTGACATGTAGCAATTACTTCCTTGGTACCAAGCTTAGTAGTTTAGAGATACCTAAGGAATTGGTTCTAAGACTCCATCTTACGGATGTGGAAGCTAAGATTCAGGTGCCAGGTGGCAATGCTGGGTACCAAGCCAGATTCTGTTACACCATGATGGCATCTTCCTGGACATAAGTCTTACCTGAATTAGCATGGAAGGCGACCCAAGGCAGGAAGAAGGAATAACATTACCTTCTGTCTTTATCACCATTGACATCATGGCAGTTACTACCCATCATATTTTCCAAAGGGAAAAAAGTAGTTACCAGACTCCTCCTGGTTTTAAGAGTTAAGTTAAAGTAACTTTTAAGTTAGGGTTAGTTACTTTAAAAAGTAAAAAGTTACTTTAACTTTTAAGTTAAAGTAACTCCTGGTTTTAAAGTTAAGTAACTAGAGTGAAATCAAAACAGTGAGGAACCAGGCCTGGCATGGTGGCACCTACCTGTAATCCCAGTACTTGAGAGGCTGAGACAGGAGGGTTGAAGGTTTGAGACCAGCCTCAGCATTTGGCGAAACCCTCAACATCTTAGCAAGGCCCTGTTTCAAAATAAAAAGGGTTGGGGTACAGCTTGCTTGGAGGTAGAATGCCCCTGGGTTCAATCCCTAGTGGGAAGGAAGGAAGGAAGGAAGGAAGGAAGGAAGGAAGGAAGGAAGGAAGGAAGGAAGGAAGGGAGGGGAACCGGCTATAGAGGGAACAAGTTAAATTATTCAATGTTCAAAGCCTCACAGAAAGGACTCAAAAGTCAACAGAGGAATGCTGTTGGGTAATAAACTTTAAAAAGTCCACACCAACACCATATAAACTGGCTAAAATCCAGACACATGATCTAAGCAAGGCCCTCTCACCTGGTTAGTTTAAATTCTTCATGGTTAACAGAGAAGCAGAAAAAGGTCACCTCAGTCTTTAATAGTCTATTTTAATAGCCTTTTTTAGATATCTATTCTTCAATAGTCTTTTTTAGCTATCTCAAGTTGGTAGAGCTGCGAAAGGCATCTGCTAGGCTCTTTTCCTGGTCTGTGTTAATATACAAGTCCTCGAAGCCACAGCTTTCTGAGCTCAGTCCTGTCTCATTGTCCTCCTGTGTTACTCTCTGGGAATCTGAAGACAGTTCCTATCGAAGTCTCTCCTAGTCTTAAAGGAGTAAATAGAATATTATAATTACTCAGAGTTTAATATATGCTACAACTGTTTTGCTGGCTTGGTGTTTAAGGATGAAAACTTTCCAATCTTTTCCAGAAACATGACATTATAAAAGGGACTACCATAATTAGGAATAAAACTGTGCAGTCCTCATTAACCAGAAAAGCAGTTTCTAAACCCAGGGAGGCTCTACTTTTATCCCAGGAAAACTCAGGAAGATGGAACCACACATCCCAATAAAGATTTTGGGTCAACTTGTGCTCACTGGAATTGAATGGGTGTCAGGGAAATAACTTTAAAAGACAAGGAACCCAGTATTTGCGAGGCTGAGACAGGAGGATCTAAGGTCCGAGGCCAGCCACAGCAACTTAGCGAGACCCTATTTCAAAATTTTAAAAAATCAAAAGGGGAAAGCCAGGTGTGGCAGCCCAGGCCTGTGATCCCAGTACAGGAGCATCACAGATTCAAGGCCAGTCTCAACGATTTAGTGAGACTCTCAGCAACCTAGTGAGACCCTGTTTCAAAAGACAAAAACTATAAAAAGGGCTGGGAGTATAGCTTGGAGGTAAAATGCCTCTAGGTTCAATCCCCAGTACCACAATAAAATAAAATAAAATAGAGCTGGGGGGTATAGCTCAGAGGTAGAATGTTCCTGGATTCAATCTCTAATACCAAAAAAAGAAAAGAAAAGGCAAAGAGTAACAAATACTTCTAAAGAGAGAGAGAGAGAGAGAAAGTGAGAGAGAGAGAGAGAGAGAGAGAGAGAGAGAGAGAGAGAGAGATCTAAGCAGGGGAAAGGCTAAAGAATCATATTAGGCTCAATCTTGCTTAAAATTTCACTATTGTTTATGTCTTTTGTGGGGGGGGGATACTGGGGATGGAACCCAGGGGCATTCTACCTCTGAGCTACACCTCCAGCCCTATTTTATTTTTTATTTGGAAACAGGGTCTCACTAAGTTGCTGAGGCTGGCCTTGATCCTCCTGTCTCAGCCTCCCAAGTACAGGGATTACAAGCATGCGCCACCATGCCTGGCTCTATTGTTTACATCTTGATTGGCCAAATTCACTCCACCTTAATGCATTGTGATAAAGGCTGTCCTATTAACCAAGAATGTCATGGTAACTGGTTGTAAGACTACTGTGCTCCCGCTTACAACATATGACCAGGAGAATGCTGTCTGAATTGAGGCTGAGAATGATAAGTCCCCAGTGACTCAAAATAGCTGAGGAGTGTGTATAAAACCAGGCACAGGCTAGTCTCAGCGATGATGGCAGCTTTACTTTGCTTCTTTAATCTCCACATCCATTTCTGTGCTGCCAGAACCGTCTACACTGGGGCCTCGCTCTGGAATTAGTCGCAGTAAGAGCCTAACTTGTAATCCTGTGCCTTTTTTATATCTGCGCAAGGGGATTGGGTCACTCACCTCACAAATGGAGCATGTGGGAAGGTGTTGAAATGCGAGGCAGGTTCACACATAGGAGGAAGACAGAGAACATTCTGGAGGAATTTGATTTACTTATGCTTTCTGCTTAGGTACTTGTGATGTGTGTGCTTCCTGGAAAAGCAGCATCAATAGATGGCAGCTCGCAGGAGAGCTCGTCTTCATTTGCTCTTGGAGCTGATGTTCTGATCACCCATGTTTCAAAATCTAATAAAGCTATACTTCATTTATTTAAAAAAATAAAATGACACTGAGCAGGAACTGGGCTCAGTGCTCTTCTTTGTCACTGGCCAGCTCTATGGCTCCAGGCAGATGAGCTTTCCCGGGTGTCCCTTGTGTTATAATAATCACAGCTCTATTTATTTAACAGGCTCTGCTGTAGGGGCTGTGCTAAGCCCTTGAACTAGATTATCTTTTTTTTTTTTTTTTTGCGGTACTGGGGATTGAACCCAGGGGCAGTCTACCTCCAAGCTACACCCTCAGCCCTATTTTTTATTCTTTATTTTGAAACAGGGTCTCACTAAGTTGCGGAGGGCCTCACTAAGTAGCTAAGGCTGGCCGCGAACCCAGATCCTCCCGTCTCAGCCTCCCAAGTACTGGGATTCCAAACGTGCGCCACCACGCCCGGCTTAGATTATCTCTTTTAAGCCTCACACATGGAAGTTCTAGCATAACTTCCTTTTTGCAGGTGAGGAAACTGAGGCATAGAAAGACTGAAGAGCTTGTCCGATATGACACAACTTGGACTTGAAGGAGCCAGAAATTGGTCAAATTTCCTGAGCCTGTGTGTGAACTGAGGCCTCATGCTTCATTAATTTCCTGGTTACCCCAACCAAGGGAGGCTCTCTTGCTCTATTAATTCATAGTTGCACTTAGAGGTGATTTGGTTTGACTCGGGTAGCATGGCTATGTATAATGCAATTTTATTGATTGATTGTTTGATACTGGGGATTGAACTGAAGAGCATTCTGCTTCTGAGCTACATCCCCAACCCTATTTTATTTTTTTTATTTTGAAACAGGGTCTCTCTAAATTGCTGAGGCTGGCTTTGAACCTGAGCTTCTCTTGTCTCAGTCTCCTAAGTCCTGAGATGACAGGACTGTGCTGATTTTTTAACTTTTTAATCTTGTTTCCCCAACTAGAGAAAAATGTCTGAAGGAGTATATATGGAAAGACCACTTCTTATTGGAAAATAAGTGAACTTTTCTACCCTTTATAAATTTCTCCTTTTATAAATGGACATGATAATGCCTGGCTTATGACTTATGTTGATGCTCCATGCACAAAATGTCTATAAGGCAGATAACTCTATGTATAAATAGAATTTGTTTACTAATATTTTTAAAATATCACTTCTCTCATCAAAGACTCTTACACAATGTGCTTACCAGGCCATATCAAGCTGTGAAATGCTAAAGTGAATGTGTAGATCATTACTTTGTGGTTTTAATTTAAAAAGAATTTGAGTTGGGTGTGGTGGAGGCTGAGACAGGAGGATTCACGATTCAAGGACAGCCTTCCTTGGCCATGTAGTGTCTCTTAGCACCCTAGCAAGACCCTGTTTCAAAACAAAAAATAAAAAGGGCTGGGTGTGCAGCTTGGAGCTTGGAGGTAGAATGCCTCTAGGTTCAATTCCCAGCACCACAAAAAAAAAAAGAAAATTCCCCACCCCTTTTTATGTTTTTGTTTTGAAATAGGATCTTGCTAGGTTGCTGAGAGTCTTGCTACTATTATCCTGAATCTGTGATCCTACTGTCTCAACCTCCCAAGTATTGAGATTACTGGTGTGTGACATCATGCCTAATTTAAAAAGAATTCTTAAATGCATTCTTATTTACCTTTGTACCATAAATGTAGCAAGAAGAACAGTTTAATGGTGAGTGTGAATCATTTATTTATTTATTTATTTATTTATTTATTTATTCATTCATTTTGTAGTAGGGATTGAACCCAGGGGCATTCTACTTCCGAGCTACACCCCCAGCCCTTTTACATTTTATTTTGAAACTGGGTATCACTAGATTGCTGACAGTCTCACTAAATTGTTGAGGCTGACTGTGAACCTGCAGTCCTCCTGTCTCAACCTCCCAAGTACTGGGATTACAGGCATGTGCTACCACACCCAGCTTGAATGGCCATCATTTTCATAATAAATATTATGGTGATGGAACATGAAAGCATAAAGCTTAGAATCCTGAAAGTAGAGATTGCAATAGACCTTAACATCTGCATATTTGACAACCCATTCATTGCTTTTATAGTTTCTGCTTGAACACTTCCTATGATGTGGAACTCACTTCCTTCAGAGGCAAACAATTTCATCTTGGGACACTTAGAAAGTTTTACCACCAGGCTTCTCAAACTTAACATGTCCAGAACTTAATTCATAAAGTAGTTTCATTATTTTGTTGATAGTTAACTGGGGAGCGGAGCTTACCAGTGGAGAGTGAGCACTAATGAAGGTAACATTACCCCATCAATAATTAAACACTGATTACATTTTAAGCATCCATTTTTTTTTTCATTACTAAGGCCAAAGGAAGGTCAGTAGAAATTGTTGCCCTATCTCCTTGGGATTTTCCCAAATCACCTTGTCAGATCTTAGTGCTCCATTTATGTTAGAAGATGATTCTATCAGGGTTCTAAGAAAAAATCAGATGGGACCTTCAAAAGGGATTTGAAGCATGTTTTAATGGAGGGACTTTTAAAAAGGTTGGGGCAGTGTTCTAAGACGTCAACAGGTGTGGTGTACCATCCCAAGGCTAGCAATAGTGGAGAAGCACTGGTACCTACAGGCCTGTGGAGAAGGAGCAGGTTCCAGAACCCAGGAATATTAGCCACAAAAGATGATACCTCCCACCCCAGCAAAACTATGGCCCAAGGTGGAGGCACGCTGCCACTGGAGCACGTTCCCTTCTCCTCATTGTCTCATCCACCCCCAGAGTTCCTGGATGTGGCTGAGTTCTCGCTGGTACCATCTGAAAGAGAGAAGAAAAAAAAAATGCTTACTATTATAGTCTAAGAAGGTCAGCTTCCTTCAGACACAGACTAGACACGGATGAGTAGAGAGTGGATCTGGAGAGGCCGGCAGAGAATTCAGCACCACAGAATCCCATGTCACCCCATATACTACATGAGCTTGTGTTTCCTTCCTTTTTGTGTGTGTGTGTGTGTATGTGTATGTGTGTGTGTGGTACTAGGGATTGAACCCGGGGCATTCTACCTCTGAACTATACCAACATCCCTTTTTATCTTTTATTTTGAAACAGTGTCTTACTAAGTTGCTGAGGGTGGCCTTGAACCTGTGATCCTACTGTCTCAGCTTCCCAAATGCTGACTTGTGTTTTCTTCTTATCCCTATCTTGCAACTTATCCCTGCCATACTCTCCTATTTCTACCTACTAAATCAGCAATTAGTAGGCCAACTAATTTCAAAGTAGCCTTGGGTCATAGAGGGAAATGGTAATCCTACAGCCCTACCAGATTTTTCCATGAAAAGAGGTTGATATGAACCTCTTAGATTGTACAAAATTCTAAAACCACTATATGACCTTTCTTCCATACTTTTAATCATAATTAGCACACCAAACCTGCCAAGAACCATATGTATAAATTTTATATGTACACACACACACACACACACACACACACACACACACATATTTAGAGGATAGTTAGTGTTCACACATTAAATAAACATTTTTTTCCTCTGATTCCTTTCTAAGGCTTTATCTAACTGTTCTTTGTTAAAGCTGTTACTAAGCTTTAAACACATAATGTAAGTTCTAATATCTGAACTTCTTGTCTAAATGCTTTATTCCCATCCCCCAAATATTTGAAGTCTTGCCTCTCAGAAATTATGTCCTTAAAGTTTCCTATGACTGAAAATTTCTGAACGAGTGGTCTCAGAACCAGAGTTTCAAATGAGATCTGCTTCTATCACTGAAGATAAGAGGTCTGATGAACAGGATCCATTTTAGACAAGCCAGGTACCTTGGGAGAGAAAAGGAAATTCTTAATGTTACAATGGAACCTTCGAGATGGAGTTGACACAATGTGGAAGACAAGTTCAAGGATACTTCTGCACCCATTTTACTTGGATGTTGGTGTGATAGTTTCTTCATAGGCATTGAGCCTGAGATAGTTTTTTTTTTTACTAATATAAGTCACATATTAGTTTGCACACATACAGCAGATCTGACAGTGGAACACCAATCAAAACCAGCATCTGTTGGTGATAAAGATGACAGATTCTCATGTAGCGGGAGCAGTGAGAGTAACATTCCATCTTAAAAGGTAGCTGAGGCATCAGCGAGTTTGGCAGTGAGGTCTTCAGAGCTCCATAATTCTCTAATGCATGTGTATTTTTCTCCTTAATGTTAGTAATGTGGCAGGTACTATGAGAAATAAGCCTTTTAATACATGTACTCATTTATTCAAGTATTTATTACGCCCCTTCCTTGAGGCCAATGTGGCATAGTTTGTATGGGTGACAACATAACATCAAAGTGGGGAGGGAATTGCTGAAAGCAAAATGTTGTCACAGACTCTGTTTCAATGATATCTTGTCATTTGTTTAGTGTTATAGCCATTAAAATAGCAAAGACCCACAAAGAGTAGGGGAGAAAAGAGTGGATTTGTGCAAGTGCCATGGGGATCAACAAATCATGACTATTGTGATTGTCACTTGATCCTCTCTCAGAAACAGTCTTACATGTACCCCTCCCCATCCTCACGACATGGGGTGGCCCACATTAGCTCTCCTGTGGAGCAGCGGCAGCAGCCCCCTAGCCAGTTTCCTTGTTTATATTAAAGAGTGTTTGCCTTTCATTGTCCCTAAATCCACTCTCTGCCACACCTGGAATGACTCTTGTACAACCTGAATCATATAGTCACATTTTCTTTCTTTCTTTTTTTTTTTTTTTTTTTTTTTTT
>PVJS01017765.1:0-35741 GCA_004027185.1 Glis glis
AGCTGAGGCTGGCCACGAACCCGGATCCTCCGGTCTCCACCTCCCAAAGTACTGGGATTACAAGCGTGCGCCACCATGCCCGGCATAAAATTGCATTTTAATTTAGCAAATATTGCATTTGGTCAGGGATCACAAGGATTGAAAGCCCAAAATGATGTGAGAAGAAGGGGATTGTGGCCTGAGATCTCTGCTCAAGCAGTGTTTCTCCACTCTGTGAGGATATTTGAATCATCCAGTGGAGATATGTGTGTGTGTGTGTGTGTGTGTGTGTGTGTGTGTGTGTGTGTGTGATACTAGGGATTGAACCCAGTGGCATGTACTACTGAACTATATATATCCCTGGCCCTTTCTATTTTTTATTTTGAAACAGTGTCCCTCTAAGTTGCTGAGGGTCTCGCTAAATTGTTGAAGCTGGCCTCAAACCTGTGATCCTCCTGTCTCAGCCTCCCAAGCCCTGGAGTTATAGGCACATGCCTGGCTTCAGTGGGGACTTAAAAACACCCATTTTTGCTTTCTGTCCTAGGGGGATCTGTTTTATTGACCAGGGGCAGGTCCTGGATACTGAAGCCAGGTAAAGAACTGTTTGAAAAGAAGAATGAAAGTAGTATAAGTTTGCACAATTTTGTGAATTCTAGATTATCTTATTGAGGAATTCTGAACTCTTCCAGAGTCAAGTTATTTGACAGATCATGTAACAGGCAATTTAAAAATGTGCTTTAAGTCAGTGCTGTTTAAATTGTGAAATCAAATTTGTAGAAGCCACTACACTCACAAGCTATTTCCTGAAATTATAAATAATGTTGTATTAGCACTTGTCCATTAGTTTTTTCAAATTGTTACTCATTGATAAATCCAATGTTTATGCTGGATATTATTACTGTAAAATAGATGTCTAATTATAATGCTGTGCAGATTATCTCTTTTCTTTAGAAAGACCAGACACCTGGGTTAGTGCCTTCTGAATTTTTTATTATTAATACTTATTGGGTTACTGTTTATTGAGTACTTAGGATATTTTGGTCACTGGTTCAGTGACATCATTCTGCACTATCATTGTTTACTTCTCCCACTTCCATATAAATTGGGTGCTATTAATATCATTCTGAGCATGGAGAGGTTGCCTAGTTGAAGGTCACATTGCTAGATTATCTTAATTAATGCAGATACAATCCATGTCTTGGTTGGGATAGCTGATAGAGATGACCATGCCCTTTCCCCATCTTATTAGAACAACTACAAACCCATATCAATGGGAACCGTGGCATTAGTACAAAAACAGACACATAGATTAATGTAAAAGAGCAGAGATCTTAGAGGCATACTCATGCATACCTGGGAATATGATCTATGAAAAGTTGTTACTGATGAGAAAAAAACAGATGCTTTTAGTAGATGGTCAGGAGAACCTGACATATGAAAAAAATGTACAAAGTAACCTTAAGATGCACTAAAACCTACTAAAACCTGAAAAGTTAAAGGTAAGCCCACCAAGTTAATAGAAAAAAAATGTAGACAACTATCCGCAGCTCAAAAGCAAACTTAGAAGATGAAATTGAATGGTGTGATTTGCATGAAAATGAAGAATTCATATTTAACAAACCATGGGGAAAGATAATGGGTCAAGGCTACAGAGAAAAGGTATCGACAATAGTAAAAATCAACCAAGAATTCCCGAAACTCAATGGGAAAAGAGCAATGACTGTAAGAGAAAGACGAACAAAGTATTTAATCAAGTAATTTACAGAGAAGGGATTCCAAATGATCAGTGGCTACAGAGCGAAACCCCAGCTTGTTCATGGTCAGAGAAGTGGGGATCAGGAGAGATAATAGGGTTCATCTATTAAGCTGACAGCCTCAAGAACCACCGGTGGGGGTATAGAGAAGTATGGTGGTTTGGAAAGTAAGCTGGCAGGTTGGCAACTCTAGTTAACCTGTAGTTGAAAAACATGTATTCCCAGATCCAATTTGGATTTCACATGTAAACCTTGTCTCATGAATTCCATGCCTATGGTGAGTAGTAATACAGAAAGGAGGCATGCTTTATATTAATACTGATAGTGTTTAAATATTTATAGTTATGTGATATTTTTTCAGAAATAGAAACAAGGATTGTGGAAGAAAGATGGAAGTGCATTAAAGAAAGCCTAAGTGTTTTATGTATGTGGTGAAGAGTGCACCCCAAAGCCACATACCATTAGTCTGAAAGATGCCGAGCAATTTCAGCATAGTGTTGGTTATGGCCGCCAACTGGTATTTATGTAGTTCCTGCTGAGTATTTGGCTCTGAGAAGCGTTTATTTTTGTAGGATGAATTGCCTCATCAGTGGCTGGAATTTCCTAGATATCTTAACTTGGATTCTCATTCCTACCTGTTCTGTTTCTGTTAAACCTGAAGTAAAGTTACATATATATATATATAGAGAGAGAGTCTTCGCTTACCTTGCAAAAATCTAGTAAGTTTTGTATGGTAAAAGAATTGATATTCATATAGCTGGATTCCTTATTTAAAATTAAAGCAGCTAAAAATACTTTCATAACAACTATTTCTTTTTGTAAAAGAAAATTTTCTACTTTAAAAATAAAAATGTATTAGCCATATGTATGGAAAAATATTATCTTTGTTTTGCTGGCTAAGAGGTTTCCAAAAACCTATAAATCAGAGATTTACCATATTACCATCTATGAGTTCCCTCTGGGAAAAATAAAGCTGCATATTTTTCATTAGAATACACTAGTGCAGTTCATTTTTATGATTGAGATGCTACATTCTCAGAGTTTCATTAAATTAGCAACATTTTTAATGAATGTTAATTGCTTCAAAGAGTTTTCCTTTCAGTATGTAATATTACTTGAGAAAACAAGTAATTCTACTTTGATAATATGAAACAGCCTCATAACTACAGAAAGGACTATTTTCTTTTTATTTACATTTTACTTGTGCATTATGTGAATTTAAGCCTACAACTGATTGTGTCTAGTATATTCATTATCTTAAGAATGAATTATTTTTGCACAGACCTAAAGTCTTAACTAAGTGCTAACTCTTAAATCCACATTCAAAGCAGTCTATTTTTAATTTAGTTTTGGTACAAATATCAGTACATTATTAAAAGTATTTTGATGTTCAAAGCAGAAAATTTTAATATACACAGATTTTTAGAAACAATGTAATTTAACATATCTGTACACAACAAAACACAAGAATGATCAGGAGCAAGTAATTTTTCTCATGTTCATTTTTTGAGTATCCAACTAGTGAGGTTGCTCAGGAAAGTAAATATTTTTATAACAGGAATATAGTCATAGTAGAGTCAGAGTTATAAAGATATTCCCCTCAAATATTTCTCTCACTAATATCTAGCATCTGTCCCTACTCCATGAGTCAATCTGTAGATAGATCTGAGCTAATCCAATAATCTGAAGCCAATACAAAACATACCATTTGTAAGTTAAAATTGCAGACTTAACCATGTACATGGGATTTTGCAAAAAAGATTTTTCTGTGACAGTTTTAGAGAACTGCTTACATCTCATATATGCCCAAACACTGGCAGGGGACAATGTTTAGAGATAGATGAATTGAAGTTTGAGAATGACCAGATTGGTTCTGTACAAAGAGTATTTGGGTAAGTTTGTCACACATGACCTTTTTGTGATAATTCTGGTATCATATGTGAAGTGATCTAGATTTCATGTCCTGTTATCACACAAGGTTTATCAGATAAATTGTGTTCATGAATTAATGCTCAATTTATTATATGAGCACAGCACTGAAAACCTAAAATGCATTTTATTGAATACCACATAAATCATTTTTTTCTAAGTTGTAGTTTCATTAAAGAAATAAAATCCTACTTTCTCAATTTCAATGAAACTTTGCACTTGCCAAGTCTCTTTTGGGTATATGAAATTTTAAGTGAAATCTTCTCGTGGTGATTATGGGTAAATAATTAGGACTACCTGAATATTAAAATGTTGGGTGGTCTTATTCTATTTTATGCTTGTCTTTCTTTTCTAAATTACCTGCATTGAGAGTGATTACTTATATAATCAGTAAAACTTTCAGTGTAAGTAATTTTTAGAAGTTGGTTGACATTCTTGGATTGCTTAAGGATTAATGGACATATTTCTAGCCCTCTGAGACATTTAAAACATTAGGTGTAATTTATATCATCAATTGGTTGACATGAGAAGATGATTTTAAAATAAAAGATAAAATGTTCCCTTGAAATTGACAAAAAATATTGTAGGAGTTGTAGTAGAATACAGAATGCGGGTGCTCAGTATCAAAGGAAATGTAATATATTCCTCATTAAAATAATCAAGCCATTGCTTATTATATGTTAGAATGCTAGCTCAGTACCAAAAATATGCCTTAGGGCTTTTCTTCATGTTTTGTTGAAGTCATCTCTAATATCTTGTTTTTCTTTGAATTGATTGATTCTGAAAGTTGTCTACAACATAAACTTAAGTGAATATAGTATGAATGATTAAAATTTATTCATTTCGGTTGTTTCTTTTTCTTCTTTGATACATAGAAAATACCCCAAGATACATTCTACACAAATATCTAATTTATGTGAGACAGTAGAAGCAACAGGAAAATAATAGCTATTTTTATAAAACATGCCATTTCTATAATTAAAAGTTGGCTTTATTTTCACTTTTTTCTTAGCCGGTCACTTACTCACCAAGAGATATCTAGTCAATTATAGACATCAGTGGCAAAATGCTAATGTCTGGTCAACTATGTTCCCAAAAGTTAACATATTCAAACCAATACTTCTATTTGAATTAGGTTCTAGAGAAATTCATTATATTAAATAAAATTGTAATAACAGAATTTGTTTCCAGAAATTTCTATTTTATTTTGAGCTTAAAGGCATCCATTACCTAATTATTGAATACAGTTCTGCATTTCTCTGCACCACTACTGTCATTAATGGCAATTTAAGATAGAAATAGGTACAGGAAGAACAGGTGAGAGCTAAAACTATATGAACATTAAAGACAGGTGAATAAGGATGCCCTGCCTCTGGTTATTTCAGAGTATTGTCTTGATTCAATTATGTAGTGAACAGTCTGACAGATTCTCTTCAGAACATTTTCAGTAATGAGTATTTCTGTGACAAACCCCTATTCTAGAAATGGTAATTTAGCTCTGTACCATTCTTTGTGAAAGGATTTTGTGTTTCTCAGCCAGCTCTTTTTAAATTGAAAACATTTAAATTGCATTTGAAAAGAGATAAAGAATTAGCATATTTACCCATAAAACTATAATGCTGTATATATTTTGAAGAATAGTTTGAATGATAAGGTATTTTGTTTAATTCTTCATATTCTTGATGCTAAGGTTTATCATAGTGCTGCTTTCATTTTTAAAAAATAGAAATGTCAGTTATAGGCATTTGTTTCTGGATTAGATCGTTAATAAAACAAGGTCATGTCTGACCTGAATGGACATTAAAATCCCAACACATCAGAAGCATATTTTATAAGATTCAGGTCTTGGACAAAAGTTCTTTTCTAGTTTTCTTTTGGTTTTATTTTAGCATAGTTGTTTCAATGTAGAGTACTTTTTAATTTTAAATACACATCAGTTTTAAAATGCACATGCTGGCATAAGACAAATGACATACAAAATACACTGTATTACATAATGGAATCTGATAGAACTGCAATAATTCTTAAGAATTAATGTTGATTTCTTAAAATTTTTTAATGTTAAGTTATGAAACTTTACATATGCAGAAACTACACAAATATGATGGAAATTCATTTATATGCCACACAAACAATAATTATTTTCCACATATATTACATCCTCTTTTTAAATACACACATATATACACATACATATTGATATATATATATATATCTTGATATATATGTATAAATATATGTATGATATATATATATATGTATATATATATCAATCCTTTCTCGCCTACTATCCAAGGATAGCCAGCATCCTGAAGTTGATGTAAATCATTCCCATGCATGTTTTAATCATTTACTGGGTATGCACAGTTCTCTTATTTCATCTATAAAATTAAAGGGTTATACTTAAGAAATTGATATATCATTATTATTAGTTTTAAAAAATTTTATTAGAACTCACTGAATAGCACTAGAATTAAAATCGACTAGGCTGCTGCTGCAACTTCGATCTTTAAAATTGATTTGGGGGGAATAAAAAGCCCTTTATGTAACAGTTGTTATGAAGTGTTCCATTTTTTTCACGACCTTTGTTTCCCACTTGTATAATCATTTATACTGAAATTCATTAGTAGGTTCCTGAAAAGAAGCACTAAAGGCTATAGAAATAACCATGGGTTAATTGGATAACTGTGGTAATTTGAAAGCTTATACATGCTGACTTTGCAATTATTAATAATACATGAAGCTTACTACGGATAGCCACCACCATGGTATGGGAATCAACTGAGAATAGAGGTTCTATTCCCTGAATTTGGTAGTGCATTGAATCAGAAAAAAATGTTTTGAATTCTCTCTGACTGTTTCCTCATGGACAAAATGGAGATACTAAACAATCTGCTTCGCCAACTATTGTGAGGACTATGTAAGATGATGCCAAATATGAGTGTTACATGCCAGTTATTACAGTGAATGTGAATTGGGTATGTTTTAATCTTTTCAAAGCAATAAGTTAATTATTAGTTCATGGACTAACCTGGAAACCTCAAAGAGTTTTCCTTTCTATATTTCATCTTGAGTGAGTGAGACACTACTGCTTCTTTGTTGAACGATTTGAGCTGACTTATTCTATGGGGTATTTTAGAGGCCAAATTTATCTTCTCCTTTCAGGGACTTTGTTAGCCCTCAATTGACTATATTAATTCTTTACTTTTTCTAATTTATTCTTTAACTGATACATAAATACATAAAAACTGTACATATTAATGGGGCACCATGTGATGTTTCAATTACATGTATACATCATTGGATAATGTTCAAATCAAGTTAAATTTATCAATCTCCTCAAGTAGTTACATTTTTATAGTGAAAACATTCAGAATCCCTTCTTCTAGACTTTTGAAATATATACTTCATAATTGATCTACAGTATCTCTCTTTCTCTCTCTCTCTTTTTTTTTTGGTGGAGGGGTACTATGGATTGAATCCAGGGGTATTCTACCTCTGAGCTACAACCCCAGCCTTTTAAAAATTTTGATACAGGGTCTCACTAAGTTTCTGAGGGTCTTGCTAAGTTGCTGAAGCTGGCCTTCAATCTGTGATCCTCCTGTCTCGGCCTCCCAAGTACTGGGATTACAGGTGTGCACCATCACACTGGACCATAGTCTCTCTCTTATAAATATATGTGGACTAAGTTCTGGTTCCTTCAAGTCTCCCTTCCCTGGTAAGGGGTTTTGGAAACAGAGGCCCACCATGCAGCGGATGCCTGTTGTTGGCCACATGACCTCATGGAAGAGAATCTGGGGTTTGTTAAATCACCTGCTTGATTTGAAGTGAGTGAAATCTGAATGCAATTTAATAATAAGGCCCTGGCAGTGCCATGAGGGTGCCATGATGTATCAGCTGTTGCCAGCTGTAATGAAGTGCCGGTCGTGACAAGGCTTTAGCAGACTCATTAGCTCCTGCAATGAGTCTCTCACAACATTAGTAAAGTGTACATGGTCTCTGTGGATGGGCTACCTGCTTCTGATGGTCATGCAGTATTTACAGCAATGATTCACCTACCTTTGAAATTCTTGGCTCGGACATAATCAGGAACACAAAGAATCTCTTTTGTCTTACAGCCATAGGGCTATGGTAGCTGAAAATTGGACTCAATGCTGCCAGACTATGTCTGCTGAATTATAATATGAATTGATTTTACAGCTTAACCAGGCACTTACGTGAAAATTTAGAGTATTGCTTGGGGGATGTGGGGGACTCTGACAACTGGAATGGAGTCATGGTAATGGGCTCAGATTAATGTGAGTACCTTCCTCCCCCATTCCCACGGATTCTCCCCGGCCACAAGGAAGAGCCCTTTACTCCCATTGTATGAAGTTGGATCTGCCTTGCTTGGAGGCCTGGGGGTACTCCACCATATTTAAGAATACCTATTCACTTGGCCACCTACTTCAGAGCACCCTATAATCTTTGGGATAAAGATCAGATTCAATTCTCAACATGTCACAATTGTGACATCCAATCCCAAAAGAGAAGGCTTACTAGATTTTGGTAATTTGTATTAACAGAAATCTAGAGAATATAGATAATATATTATTCTAAATGTACCAGAGTAAAAAAGAAGGAAAATTATTTTAAAGGGGTTAAATGTATTAATGCGACTGCATTTAACACAGATTTGCATTCAAGGGCTAGTTTCAGCAGCTGGAAATGGTTCTAGCTGTGTGCTTGGTATCAACTGAAACTTTGACTCAAATAACATTTTTAGTAAATAAAGTTTAGATGCCAGAAATTCTTTGGCCTAACAAAGAAGGAGGAATTCTTGTGGTTACCAAGCACTTGACATATGGCAAGCCCAAATCAATATGTTTTTAAGTGTAAAATAGTGCAAAAGGAGAGTACATTGTCCCTATAATACCTTTTATATTGATTGCATGTTGAAATAATAACATCTTGGTTATATTGGGCAAAACAAAAAATAAGTTTTGAAAACAATTTTATGTATTTCTTTTTACTTTGTTTTAAAAAAACAACTACTAGAAAAAATTAAAATCACACATGTGTCTTACATCTGTGGCATTATATTTCTACTGGGCAATGCCGATGTAGAAAGATCGAAATGCTTGAGTGGATTTATCATTTCTGATGTACTTACTCATTCTCTGACTCTGTCACAGGAAAGGTCCCAGAAAACATTCCCATCAACAAGGTATATGGGGCCAATGTACACCCAGAGAAGTGTTCCTGCATCCTTGAAAAGCATTGTAGTGTTTGTTCTCTGTAGCCTAGGCATGAAGTAAAGACACACCTCCCCTAAAATTAGTCCCTGATTTCAGTGTGGGCAATAAGTCATGGAGTCATCGATGCCAAATTAACTCAGAGACCAAGTGATCGCAGTAGACTCCCAAGCACATTTTGCTGTGACTAAATGATCAGGACTCCCTACAATTTGAAATAGCTGTGATTTACCATGGTCCAATTAAATTTTGAATAAAAACAAATTTGAAGTGTGGTAAACAAAGGCCAGACTTGTTGAATCGTGTATTGGAAAGTCATGGTCCTTCACCCGATTGCCATAGGATGAACCCACACTCCTTACACAGGGTTTCAGGAGCCCCTAACTAAAGTAGAGGTCATGTAGTTGTGAAAAGGACTATGTAATACCTATATACTTATGGACCATAATATTTTCTGGACGTCCAAAAAGGAAGCCAATTTATCAGGATGTCTGGTTTAAAGAAGAAGAAACACAAACTTGATATTGGCAATACTCAGAGATCCAGAACACCACTGTGTTCCATCAGTCAAAAGACAGAGATTTATCTTAAGCACATCCACCAGTGTGCCTGAAAATCCATCTTGTGACCATCTTGGCAATTCTTGAATACATGGTTAAATCAGTAGTTGGCAGGGCACATTCTCTTTCTGGCCTACTTTTTATGGTAGGAAGTCCTTAGAATTACCACTCTATATAAAATAAAAACTAGCTAGGTGTGGTGGCACACATCTATAATCCCAGTACTTGGGAGGCTGAAACAGGAGGATCACAGGTTTGAGGACAGCCTCAGCAAATAGTGAGACTCTCATCAACCTAGCAAGACCCTATTTCAAAATAAAGATTAAAAAATAGAGCTGGGTATGTAGCTCAGAGGTAGAATGCCTCTGGGTTCAACCCCTAGTACCACAAATAAAATAAAATAAAAAGTAATAAAAACTAAAATCAAGCGATATGAAATAAAAACTAATGGAGATATTTAATGTCTTATCTCTATGAAATAGGCAATTAGTGTCAATTTAAAAGATTGTATTTATTCTTACCTTAGCCCCATTAAACTTAACCTCTTTGGTTTGTTAAGAAAGCTATGTCTTAGAGAATGCAATGATCACTGCTTACAGATGGAAATTTAAATGTTAAATATTCTTTTAGATATTATCTCTCTGCTAGAGGAAATCAACAGAGACTCTAGCCCATTAATGCACCTAGCATTCTAGCAAATACTTTGTTCTCATCACATGGACTGAACAACAGTAAAATAATGTTTCTTTCATCTCATAAACACAGTTGTGGGGAATAGTCACTATCCTACCCAAGGGTTCTTTATCTTTACTCTTCAAGGATCCTCATCACCTGACTATCCGCAAGTCACCATCCTGGTCCACTACATGGATGAAATCGTGCTCACAGGTCTTAGAGAGCAGTAACCCAAAGTCACTTTACATGCCTGTTTAAGGCATAAGCATTTCTGAAAATGGGGATAAACCCTACAAAATTTAGAAGATCTGTGAATTTTGGGGAGTCTTAGTCATGTCAAGATATTTTCTTCAGTCTGAAAGACAAGCGGCTACTTGTCTTTTCTTCAGTAAATCTGTTTACTTGTCGATTACCTTTGGATTTTGGAGGAAATATGGACCACATGTGGGCAAGCTATTCCTTGCTTTTCAATGGCCCATAATATTATCATTTTTTAGTGTGACTCAGAGTAAGAAAAGGCTATCTTATTGATACAGTCTGAAGTATAAAGTAGTGCTTCCATTTGGGCCATGTGCTTCAGGCAATCCAGTGGTACTGTGTTGGGTTGTAGAATGGTGCTTCTGGCAATTTCTGATAGTAGAATCACAGCATAAACCCTTAAGGTTTTTGAGAAAAGTAATGACTTCTTTGCAAAATAATCTTTTGAAGTCCTGCTTCTGTCTTGCAACATGGGACTAGGAATGATTGAATCTTTGATCAAGGAAACCCAATTTCCCCCAAATCATGCAACCACCATTAACTGGGTATTATTCAACCTTTTATTAAGTTAGGTGTGCACAGAAGCATGACTTCATTAAGTAGAAATGGTATAGGTGAAGCAAGGTTGGGCTCAAGCAGGTACAAAAGTACAAAAATGTCACATGAAGTTCAACACAAAAAGCAAATCCTTATTTGGGGAAGAACTTTGAGTGTTTCACTGGCCATCTACTTTACCTGGAAGGTTCTAGATTGATTGAGTGGTAGTGGCTAAAGGGATGCATGCGCGTTAAGGGTGTTAGAAGGGTGAACCTTGAAGAAGGCATGAAAAGAAAATCTGGACAAGAGGTATGAGATGGACTCTTAGAAATGATTTCAAAATATAAGGATATTAGTGTCCTGGGTGGGCACTTACAAATGAACTTGTATATTGAAGCTTTTAGAAAAGAGGTGGTAATGTTGGCCCATGAACAGTATGTCCAGGGTTGCAGGAATACAGGTTGTATACTGGATTACAAACATAATAACAGCTTTTAAAAGCCTGAATGACCACAAATACTGCTGAGAACCCAGTCTATCCAGAATACAGATTAATGTCCTGCCATCGATAAGGAGCAATGGCACATGGTGTTCCTCCAGTCAACCTGGATAATTACATTGAACTCTTTCCATCATGGGGGATGGAGAAGTGGTTTTTTTAATCCATTAGAATAGATGTTCTGTAAACTAATGTTCTTTCCTTCTGCAAAACCCATCATCTGTGCATTTATTAAATATCTTTTCCTGTATCGGTTTATCATGCACAGCATGGTTTCTGAAAAAAATATTTTTCAGCAAGGAATTTAAGGCAAGGATTGAATCCAGGCTGCTCTGACAGTGGAGTGATCAACTGAGCATCCCGTGTATTCAGTAGTGTCACCATTGAGTTGCATTAAGGCTAAGGTTAAGGTTCTTTCCTCAAGGAAGTCATATGTGTTCTGAGCCAATGACAAATGTCTTGTTTTGTACATTGTTAGTCTTGTAGTGACTAGTGTTGTTCACCAAATATTTCTAGTTCTCCCTCCTCCAAGAGCCATAGTAGGATTTCACTTCCCTACTGTGTTGAGTTTAGGAGTGTTCATGTGCCTTTATTTGGATAAATGAAAGAACAAAACTTACTTATGTGAAGAAGTTTTTAAAAGAGAATTCATGACTCTTCCTTGCTGCTCTAATCATGGACGCCTGTGTCAAGATCACACAACTCCAACCTCAGGAATTTGAGTGACTTTGTTGAACATGGTACCTCTGACAAGTAAAGCCCAAGTGATAAATAAATTTCTGCTGTGTTGCATTGAAATCTTGTTTTTGCTTGTACCACAGTGTAACATACTGTAGTACCCACTAATGGCTTAGTACCAATCTGTAGCTGATTCAATAGTTTCTTTGCAGCAATGTAAAAATAATAGTAAAGCATTTGTCTTTCATGGGTGAATGTCTATGTACTTCTTGCATGGCCCTCCAAGTGTTAACTTGTGGAGGTAAAGTGAAATTGGACTGATATCCTTGAATTATGAAACAAATTCTATTGAAATTAATGGGGGGATAACTTATGACCAAAAAGCTCCAAAAATTAGAGATTAGAAAGGATTAGACAATTCTCTTTTAGTTTTCAAGAAAAATCAGTGAGATGCCAAATATTATTCCCTTTCTGTGAATTGGAAAACTAAAACCAAAAGGAAAGAGGATAATTTGCATAGGACCCTAGCAGGACTCTAAAGAAGGGTAGAGATTAGACTCTATGAAGGGCAGTGTGTAGACTGGGTGGTGAGCATCTTGCTGTGCACATGTATTGCTTCGAAGGCTTTGAACTTGGTATGTGTCCGAGGTTAGCAGGGAGTCATTTCCAAAGCCATGCCTCTGCAGTCAAAATGAAGAAAGCTTCAGTTAAATATTAATTTTCTTGCATAAATTGCTGGGTAAATGAAGTGTCTTACTGAATTATCCAGAGAAGTAGTCAGTCACTTTCCTGTAGTTGCTATAATCCAAGCATTATTTAGTTCTTAAGATTTCCTTAAAAAATTTAGATAAAACTTTTAATCTGAATTAGTCATATGTACAGGCATTGTGTGTAAAGTTTACGGGCATACTTAAAGAATGCCTGCATACTTTGTTTCTGAAGATGTTTATTCCTTTGCACAGCCCTAAATTTATACCTTTAAGATATATTTTAAAACTTGAAAGCAGGATTTCAAAAGTTCAAGTCAAAAATATTCATTAAGCCAGGCCTGGGGTGGCTCATGCCTGTAATTCCAGTACTTGGGAGGCTGAGACAGGAGGATTGCAGGTTCGAGACCATCCTCAGCAACTTTGAAAGGAGATGCTCAGGAACTTAGCAAGATCCAGTTTCCAAATTAAAACATAAAATAGGGTTGGCGTGTGTCTTGGAGGTAGAAGGCCTCTGGGTTCAATCCACAACACCAAAAGAAAAAAAGTAATTAAATGGAGTTTTTCTATAAAAATCTAGGTTTTGCCATTTTATTTACCTTCAGACACTGGGCTTTACCTTTTCTTCAAATAGAAACTCAACATGTTCCTCTACCAAGTTTTACACATTGAAAATGCTATAAAATACTAATTATAAATATATAAACACATATTTGTTTACTTGTTCAATGCTGTTTGAGAATAATTTTAATCTCTACAATGTTCATGAAAAACTCTAGAATTATAATTAATGTTAATGAATGTGAGTACAATTTATAATTTGAAAAACAAACTGCTTTTGACTTTTCTTCAAAAACCACTATTGCTGTTAGAATTTAATTTATATTTTATTATTTACTTATTTTCTTATTTTTGTGGTGCTGGGGCTGGAACCCAGGGCCTTGGGGCATGCTAGGCAAGCTCCACTACTGAGCTACACCCCTAGCCCTAGCTTCCTTTTATACTCAAATCCACTTGGAGCTTCCCTGTTCTGTGCCACTTAAACGTCAGAAAGATAGACTCAGGCATGTCTGCTGGCTATGGTCAATTATTATGAAAATGAAGCCATTTTTCTTTTTTTCCAGATTGAAAGGGAAAGACTTATAGTATGAGACATGAGTTTAACCCATGATCCTACTCTCTCTCTCATTTTATTGCTTTCATATTTCAGAGAATTGGCAGAATTGCTTATTAATTGAGGTCAACCAAAAATAAAAATCACAAATTTGACACCTGTGGAACTCTGAACAAAATATGTGTCTCTTTCCCTGAACTATTGAGTGCCAGGCCCAGTTGGCTGAACTGATATGAGGTGATGATGTTATTCTTGATACAGATCTACAGCAAGTAGAGACAGTTAAATTTTTCATCATTTTAAGAAATATTTATTAATTTTCTATTATAGATAAATTAATATTCCACAAGCCCCTAATGAACAAGTTAATGATGGGGCTGCCAGATATGATTAACCAGCAGAGCAATTCATGGTTTTAATTTAACAGATTTTATATATTATATGTCCACATATGCCTAAAATAACACTCTACACGGAATGGGTACTTAATATGTGAAATTTTGTCTAAATAAATGAATAAATGATTATCCAGACATTTCACTGTGAGTGCAATAGGGATTATATATGAACTTGTAAAATTAGTATGCTATTTTCCAGAGCCAAATATAATGTACTTAAAAATATATAACCACTAAATTGTACTGCTAATTTTATTTTATACTATAATTTATTTCCTGTGTTTAAAATTTTTCCATTCTCTGAAATAATTTAAGCTAAAAATAGCATTAAAATTGGATCTGGGAGACCTGGTTGTAGTTAATTTTTTTCCCTAAATATCTTGGTTAAGTTGTGATAACTTTAAAGGTCTCAGTTTCCTCACCTGTAAACTCATGAATTTTGAGTAGATTTCTTTTTTTTTTTTTTTTTTTTTGCGGTACCGGGAATTGAACCCAGGGGCCTTCTACCTCCGCGCTACACCCCCGGCCCTATTTTTTATACTTTATTTTGAAACCGGGTCTCAAGAAGTTGTGGAGGGCCTCACTAAGTAGAGAGAGAGAGAAAGAGAGAGAATCAGGGAGAGAGAGAGAAAGAGAGCTGAGGCTGGCCAAGAACCCGGATCCTCCTGTCTCCTCCTCCCAAAGTACTGGGATTACAAGCGTGCACCACCACACCTGGCCTTGAGTAGATTTCTAATACTCTGTACACATAGTGGAAGTTGTAAAGGCATAATAGAAAGAGAAGTTGAATCAGAAAAATCAACTTGAAATCTGTTTTTATGTGAAGCTTATTAAAGCTCTTTAGACATAAGAGTATAAGAAAGAGCACTCAGAAATTTAATGTATGATGAACAAATATAAAAATTTTCTACAACTATTGATGGACAATAAATATAAAGGACATTTCCCAGGAAGTTGGAAAGAATGATAAAGAATTACAAAAGAGGAAAGAAAAAATAAGAGACTTACTAGCTCAGTTTATTTTTCTTCTTTTCCTTTAAGTTTTTGTTTTTGTTTGTTTGTTTTTTTGGTACTGGGATCAAATGCAAGGTCATGTATATGTGAGGCAAGTGCTCTGCCACTGAGCTACATCCTCAGACTTTAATGACTCAGTCTAACAGGCCAACTCTCTGACTAAAAGCAATTACAAAAGGAAGCAGAGCATACAAAGATAAAACTATTATAAAACATT
Source organism: Glis glis (assembly GCA_004027185.1). Lineage (NCBI taxonomy): Eukaryota > Metazoa > Chordata > Mammalia > Rodentia > Gliridae > Glis > Glis glis. Next base: position 15,554 of record PVJS01017765.1, read on the forward strand.
ATAAGAAAATTTCCCGTAACTGAAATAAATGGTGTTCCAGTTTAAAAGTCCCTATCTAGTGCCCAGCAAAACTGAAGAAAACAAATAAAACATAAGGACAGACCATCAAAGAGTACATCCTAGTAAGCTTCTTTATTTTTGATGTTTTTTAAGTGTTACTAGGATGTACTTTCTGGAGGACAAGCTTCTGTTAATGAGGGGCTAAACCAGGAAAGAAGAAATGAGATACAGGAAATAGGAGCTCCAACATAAAAGAATGATGTAGGAATGTCCCTGATATAAAGAGGAGCCAGTCAGTTAGGAACAAAAACATGGAGGGTCTTATGAGAAAGACGTCAGAGAAAATCTCAGATTGATGTGATATTGAATAGGATCAAACATTTAGGGAATTTAAAAGACATAATAATTAACTCCAGAATATGGACACTCTTATAAAGGAAAGAATACACTTATAGTATTGTACTTGGCTCTGCAGTAGACTCACCTAAGAACCATTGGCTTAATTGTATTAATATAAACTCTACTAATTTAACAAAGATTGTGATTGTGAGAGACTGGGAAAAAAAAAAAAAGAATTGCTAGATAATGTCTGAACCTGAAAAATCAAGAAGTATTTGGGAATGCATGCTATTTAAAAAGAATATGGAGGAAGCCGGGCGTGGTGACGCACGCTTGTAATCCCAGTACTTTGGGAGGCAGAGACCGGAGGATCCGGGTTCACGGCCAGCCTCAGCTCTCGCTCTCTCTCTCCCTGTCTTTCTCTCTCTCTCTCTCCTTAGTGAGGCCCTCCGCAACTTCGTGAGACCCGGTTTCAAAATAAGCATAAAAATTAGGGCCAGGGGCATAGCGCGGAGGTAGAATGCCCCTGCGTTCAATCCCCGGTACCGCAAAAAAAAAAAAAAAAGAATATGGAGGAAACTAACAGAAGAAACATCTGAAAGAGTAAGCAAAAAGGTTATGTAAGAGAAGTGGGCTTAAGGATGGGGAGGTGGAGCAGGAACCTACTTGTTTGGATAATAGCTTTTGTCCTGTTTGACTTTTCAAACAAACAAACAAAAAACACTTGCACTGATTATTGTGATAATAATGAACTAGAATGGGAATTAGCAGAGGGCTAAAATATTGCTCACTTGGATTGTGCTGTTCTGAGGGAGCATGGCTGATTCAATTTCCAACCACGTGATTGAATGCAGTTTACAGACACAGCCCCACTTCAAGTCAGGATCCTGTGAGGTTGCACTAGTTCTCTGCCAGAATATAGAAGCAGACATCAGGCACTGTTGCTATTAACAATGGGACCTTCCTGAGAGGTAGGACTATAAGGATTAAATACATTGCTGTATATAAAGTGCTATTAAACTGCCTTGCCTATGTGAAGCAATAGTAAATGCTAGTTCCTGATATCAACATGTGCACTTAAAAAATTCACATACTGAGACGGGGTTTTTATTAGGTTTTAATGGTGATGCTGTAAAATTAAGAATGTAGGGAGACAGAAGAATCAGCCCCATCATCCATCCCTTAATGGTTACCTGTTGAGATTCCAAAACATGGTTTGTAGCTTGCCATTTGTGTTCATATGGGCACACATACGAATCTGTCAAGGGTCATTTTTCCTTTTTTAAGATAGCAGATATTTGTTTCTACACAGATTTGTAAGCAAACGTAATGAGGAGGTAGTATCTGAGGGTAGAAGACTACGATATCCCCATTTGAAATTACTCTGGAATTTCTGACATTTTATGGCTAGATTTTACTTGAATTGACACTGACATTACTGATAATTTTTCAGTTTTAAGGTTTTTAAATTTGCATTTATATTTTCTTCCAATATGTGAATGTGAATGCAGGAATGAACCCTTAAAACAGACCTGGGGAGATGGGAATCTTACTTTTAGTGAACTGAAATGGGACAAAAATATATTTCAGACCTTACAAATCAAATTTATAGACACATTTTAGCAGTGCAGAAAATAGGTAATAGATTCTTTTTTTAGTTACTGCTTTCTAAAAAGATTAAGAATGGCACTAGGATATCATTAGCTCCCACTTATTCTTTGAATGTTTACTTATTGGTAAACCTTAAAAAATTTTGTGATTGACTAAAAATTTCACATCACTTCCAAAAATCTCACATGATTGTATGTTTATTTCAGAAATTTAAATATCTTAGATATATTACTTAATTTTTCTTCATATTTTATAAACAACATATGCACTTCCAGTAGTCAATAAACACTGTGCTCTTTCCAGAGACTCTTTTAAAAAATCATTGATTATCACATATTCAACCTCTTTGTGCTATGTGTCTGACCTCATAAAGTGCTGATTTGAAACCCCATCTTACTTGTGACAAAGGCTATATTCTGTGAACTGTTAAATAACCCCCAATATTTATGCCATGCTTGGTTAAACAGGAAATGGGCTATTTCACTATAAATAATGCACAAGTCCACCTTAATAACACACCACAGTGCCACCTTAGAAATTACTTTGCATTTATTGATTGGTAAGAGTGAAACTGAAATATTTTAAACCCTACATGGCTTTCTGGCTCTGTAGCTAGAGATAGTAAAGAGAAAAGGAATCAATATACGTTTCTTCCCTGCAAACTCCGTATTAACACCTTTTCCTAAGTCTCTCATTTAAATCACTTATATACTTTAGATAAGCCTGATATGTGATATAAGCAGCAACTATTGTAAGGCATTATCATTTTTCAACCAGATCATTAATAAAAGCATAAATTCATGTGCATGAGATGCAATCCATGGATTCTAGGATGGTCCCAAATGGTTTGAGTACCAGAGCCCGTGTTACAGTGGCAAATTAGCTTGCAGTGGAAATTACACACTTTTTTTAGAGTTAAAAAGTATAAAATAAATGTGAATATGAATTCTAGTGACATAGTGATCTCATTTTGGGATTTTTTCATGTTCCTAAAACAATGTTTTGCAGAACTGTACAGATTCTTCTTTTAAAATATGTGTAGTAATATAAGGGGAAGGGAGAAAAGTCTCACATGTCACCTCAGTGAAGCAAAGCAACATGAACTAAAACATAAACATCCAATTTATGGTATATGGTTTGCACACTCATGTTCAAATATTGTGCAAAAATATAGTCTTCACAAAGAGTACTTGGTATACTTGTTTGTTATCTTTCGTGGAAATTTTTCTTATAACTATTCACATCTATGACTTATTTGACCATTGCTTTGCATATTTCTATGTTGCTCAATATGTATGTTTTATTTCTTGCAATGTTCTTGCTAGTGTATCCAAGCTGACTAAAATCTAGATGTACTGACTTATAGGCAATTTACAGTAAATATGTAAAATGTTCCTAAATGGATAGTTCATTTCACTTACCTCTGAACTGAATTTTCTCGATAATAATGATTCTATCAACTCAATGATCTGAGATCCTAGAAAAGGGAATTCACACACACACACACACACACACCGCACCACATTAACACACACGCACATGTGCGCACAAAATAAAATAAAATATTTAGGTAATTTCCAGTAATACTTTGAACTCTTGCTTCAACTTTAGAACCAATTGAGATTTTTCTGTATGATAATTATCAAGCAGCCAAAACATTTTCTACTTTATTTTTCTTATCTCCAATGGAAGTTTTAATAAGTAAAAATATAGTCAATAGCTCAAATAAAAGTGACACAAGTAGTATGCTTAATTCATAGCATAGAAAAGAGGTTCCTGAATAACCACGAATTTACTGAAACAAAATTTACAGAATAAATTTTCTTTAATACTAGATTATTAAAAGCAGTTATAATCTCAGGAATAAGATGACAAATTCTAGTCAATTTGCAATGAATTAAATTGCTTTAATTAGTTCCCTTATAGAATATAAAGATAACTTTATAAGTTTATTACCTCATGTTAATTAATGAAATGATATGTTTCATAACAGAAATCTGACTACTGATTCACCCAAGGGAAAAAAATAAATAGGAATAAAAAAATTAAATGCAATATTTGGTCTTAAATGCATTGCTATTTAAGTTTTCTTAATTCAATACTTCATCATGACTTATGCATTGATTATATATAATTTTCAGGAAATCCATAAAAGACAAAAAAAGCCCTATTAGGGTATCTAAACAATGCAGTTTGTTTAGATTGGATGAACACAAGGGAATAAAACTAAGATGCATTGTCAAATGAGGATACCCCAGAGAAAATATTCTACCTTGGGTTTCTCATTTTGTAAATATGAACTTCTTGGGTATGGATGGTCTTAAAGGTGATATTTACTCCTGTCTTGCTAAGTTTCTGGAAAATTATCATACAAATTTACTCAGCACCTCACCCTATTAAACTTAGATTTGTTGGTCTTTTACTCTCCATTCTTAATGTTGAAAGACAGGAGAAAATCAGACTGGGATATATATAGAAGTGAAAAATTATAGAAAGTATTAAAGTTGTTTATAAAGGTATTATTACGTTTAGTACTCATTCTGAGTGTTTAAAACCCCAAACTGGGATGAAAGTGGACAGTAAGATTTCTGTAAGACAGTGAGGATGTTTCTAAGGTATCAGTTTATTATTTTATACCAAAATGCAGTGTGTCTAGTGGATCACTCTCTTTAACAGTCATCTGTGCAATTGTAATGACACAGGAGAGGTCTCTATTATGCCTAAACCCAACTATCCCACCTCAAACACACACACACACACACACACACACACACACACACACACACACACACCCTATACACAACCCACAACCTAGCAAAATCTATGGAGAACAGTGTTAACAAGGACTAATGAAAAGTACATAATAAATAGCTGCTATTACACAAGCCAACTCTTACATCATTATCTGATTCAATTGGTTTTAAGTGATGTCTTTTATTCTTTATCTTTATATGAAGTTTCAGTTAAATTATCACAGAGTTAAATGGGTGACCTATGCAAGTATACTCAGAATCATGCTTAGAAACTCTATAGCAAACATTGGCATATTTCCAGGGTGATCATTTTAGATATTTATATATAAATTATTTCCAGTGCATTCAATCAGTTTGTTACTTTGATAATGTGTACGCATGCATCTGCTTCAGAAGTGGTTGGTGGATAAGATAACAATAAGTCATGCAAATAGAATCCTGACATATACGTTGGTAATTATGAAATGCATCACTCTTGTTAAGAGTTTGCTTTCTGTTGCTTGTAAGACTGCAAGTCTAACAAAGGAAAAAAAAGTGCAGATAATATTGAAACCAAATTACTTGTACGTAGTCTTATTTCTTTCTGATAACAATTTAGTCCAATATTCAATCTCTACAAAATGTATCCCTTCAGATTGATAAGCTTTCTTGTATATTAAAAACAGGAAAACAATGCAGTTTTATGTCCCACTTCTGTCCCCCGAAGTGTTTACTTTTGCAACATGACCTGCCAGCTACAGAAAGAAGTCTGGAAAATGAGGATGAGAAGTTGTGGTTGTTAGCTGGAAGCAAGGAGGAGCAGCTAATTTTACACAGGTGGTTGATGGTTGATGGCGGTGGAGGCATTTCAGAAGGAAGTTAGTATTTGGGAAAAAAGCACTCTACCTGTGTAGCCCAGCGAATTGTCATCGTTATCAGAGGTGGGGAGCGGTGTCCCGTTGTCATTCCCCCTCTCTAGGTCTTCAGGGTCTGTCGGAAACAACACCACAGCTGCTGATGGGGTCACAGGAGTAACAGTAGTTGCCATTTCGATCACAGCATGTCCAGACACAAGTAAATCCACATGTGACAGCAAAACACACAAGGACAACACACAGCACGCTTCATTCTCGCCCCTCCTGCGGCACTCTGAGCCCTGTGAAGGTCTCAGCATCATGGTTTATGGTGGCTACTTCTGCCCCTTAATTTCCCTAATTCTCGGCTCTGCCTGCACCTTGCTGCACTTCAAAGCTGGAGGAGGGCTCTGACTGCCCTCTGTGAGGCCGCCAGCAGGACTGAGGGAGCATATGGAGGAGGGAGAGGGCAGGGTGGCTGAATGCTAGCATTGCTAATTTTCTACCTTATTGTTAATCAAAGCTATTGACTGTGATCACCCCCCATCATCGCTGCATCTCCTGGCAATTACAGACTCAGGGGACTGTACCTCCTAGGAGAGGGGGAGGGAGTGGGGAAAATCAGGGGCTTGTCAAAGAAGAGGGAGGATAAGAAAAACGCCCCAGTTTTCTGAGAAATGTTGAAGAAAGTGATGCGGCATCACATCTGTGAGAAGACAACAGTTTCCCATCTTAAAGGGCTGAGAAAAATTCACTGAAATAAATGCATGAGTAAAACATCATCTGACTTGGGATATTTCACTTTGAATATTGAAAAGCATTCCAGATTACTTGAGATTCTATATTGCAGTCATTCAAGTAAGCCTTTTTCTTTCACCTATTCTTACTTTTCTCAGATGAAAAGTGTTTTTAAAATGTTTTTCAGGCTTCACATTCATTTCTCTGCATAGAATTTTAGAGCTGAGGCTAAGCATGACACTCAAGTTTCAATACCCAGAAGGTCAGGCGCAGGGTATGTGTGCATATAGGAGCCCAGCGACACCACTGCTAAGTTCTACTTGTGTTCAACCATCATGCGTGTCATATCTATGTGTGTTAGATAAAAACGAGCAGTGTCTATGGCTCCGCTGCTGATAAGCAGACACAGACACAATAAAAACCAGGTGCGCACCTCCTAAATCGAAAAACATAAGAGTCATAGGTCGTTCAAGTTGTAATGTTCTGCAGGCATTTTATCACCTGAAGCAGCATCTACAGACGATTTCTGGGTCTGAGCAGGGAGGAAGCACTGCTGTTCACTGGGGAAGAAAGGGTCACTTATGAATGAGGCAGCTGGGATGCTCAGGTAATGTCTCCCTAGGAACATCACAGGCATCATAAATTTTGTGTCTCTGCTTGTTCTTACCTAGGAAGACACATTTTGTCTTAGACCCATTCAGGGATGATTTAGGAATTTCTAAAAAGAGGCAGAAAGTCTAACCTGAGTCCTGTTGTGAGTTTTGCATGCGGCAGATTTATCCACGCTAATCTCCTGCCTTCCCTCCTCCCTATAGAAACTGTCACATAATGAGCCTGGTGTGGCTAAAGTGAAAAAAAAATAAAAAAAAGGTTTAGATCTGTGAAGATGAAAGGGGAAAAAAGTGCCCATTCTTGTTTTATTCATCCTCACCTCTCCAATGATGGCTTTGTCATTGTTGATCCTTAAAATTGACTTTGGAAGTGGGAAAGCATTGCAAGTATCCAGTCTCCCCTCCAGCCTGGCATTGTGTGTGTAAGTTGTTTAGGTCAGAGTTTTAAGTCCCATCCATTAGAGAGAATGGGAAAGGGCCTGTTTGTGTAATTTAAGGCAGAGTTAGTTTTGCTACTCTATGCAGCCACAGACCAAGGGAGCTTGCTCAAGAGGCGACTAAATAAAAGGTTGCTGGACAGAGAGAGAAACACAAGTTGCTTGTTCAAGTGTATTAAAAGACCTTTAAGAAAGGGGACAACCCCTGCTTCCTCGCAAGCTTGCTTTCAAAACTGCAATGTGTGGAGGGTCACTTTGACTTTATGGGTTAATTATTTTTAGTAAGGAATGCAGATCTTCAAGGGAAGTCCTGCGTTTAATTTATGAAGGCACAGTTTATTTAACGTGGACACGCATATTTCTAATCACTCTGTTAAAAATACAATAAAAATTCCTCCTAATCCATGACTTGAATTAAATTGTCTTATTTCTACAATATTATAAGACTTTGTGATGCAGTTTGTGAACATTTTGCTATTGCATCATTTCTGAGAATGAGGGTATTATTATAAAATCAACATGGTTAGAGAAAGGGAGTTTACCAGCATCTGAAATGAGATGCCTAAACTGATGAAGGAAATGGTTCAAATTATGCTGTGCCCATGTATGAAGGAATCACTACCAAGCTAGCTGGGATGTATGGGGAGGGTGGAGAGCAGGGTGAGACTTGAAGGGAATCATATCAAGACCTGTGTGCATGTTTGTTTGTATGAGTTTGAAACTCGCTAAGATGTATAATTACAATGCGCCAATAAAAGTATATAAAAACTACTTCAAGGAGACTTTTCACCTAACTCTAACATCCTAAGTGGTTTATAAATTCACTCCCTTGTTTCCACCCTCCATACCTATGGCCCCTTTTTAGGCTCAGAAATGAATATATTTTGCATTAATCAATGAATTTTACCATATCTATAAAGCACATTCTGTCTCCTTAGTACTGCCTTTAATTAGTGATATGGGGGACCCAGAGGGGAAAAAAAGATACCATTTTTTTTCTAACTGCACAAATTAGTTTTTCTTTCTCCTCCTTGCTTTCAAAAGGTAATGATAACATGAAATAGCCAATTGACCATTGCTCATGAGCTGGAGGACTAATTCAGAGTTCAAAAGATATCTACACAATTTTTTTTGTTTTGTATTGATAGCATTGATTACACGAGCGACAAACTAGAAAATAATGAAGCGAGAGATTATTTTGTTTTACTATATTTGAAGGGAGTCTTCTTGTACCCCACCTCTGAACTTCCCATCCAGAAAGACATTGGTGTGAGAAGTGCTGGGTTTTATGGGTCTGTTGCCCAAATTCCTAAGAACCAGGTACTCTGTCGACTTGTCATTTATCATACCTACTCACCTTACACTGAACCTGAGAGTCAATACACTGAGGAGGACATAGCAATAACAAATATTTTCCTCAAGTGATAGGCTCTATCTAGATCAGAACCAACTGGAAAATACAAAAGCTGCATTTTCTGCACCAGTCTCATACTCCAGGGGAAAATTGCTATGAATGAACTGACACATTTTATCCATGTCAAATACTTTCTATGGATAATCTCCCCACTATCCATATAAAGCATTTTCTCAAATGTAAAAGGGAAGTCTCAAATCAAAAAACTCATAGACATTCACTGGACATATACCAGATGGATCCTCACAACACTCTTCCATCAGATGTATGGACTCTTGTGATGTTAGTGACCTTTCGACCTTCACTGCTTTTCAAAACAACCAATTCCAATTTTATAATTAAGTACTGGTCTTTTTTTTTCTTGGTTGGTTGGTTGGTTGGTTTAAAGAAAAAAATGTTTTCCATATTTTCTGTGCACCAACTCTAATTCTAATCTGTGGAGATATACATTGTTGTTAACTATAGTTAATCATTTCATATAATAGATCTCTTAAACCTACCCTTCTTGTCTAACTGAAAATTTACATCCTTTGACCAGCAACTTTTCCTTAATCTATTAAGTGAAAAAGGGTTGGGAACAAGCCGGGCATGGTGGCGCACGCTTGTAATCCCAGTACTTTGGGAGGCGGAGACTGGAGGATCCACGTTCGTGGCCAGCCTCAGCTCTCTACTCTCCTCTCTCTCTCTCTCTACCTAGTGAGGCCCTCCACAACTTCGTGAGACCCCGTTTCAAAATAAAGTATAAAAAATAGGGCCAGGGGTGTAGCGCAGAGGTAGAACGCCCCTGGGTTCAATCCCCGGTACCACACACACACACACAAAAATAAATAAATAAATAAAAAGGGTTGGGAACTACATATTACATAGTGCCAAAGTATCACTAGGGATTATCCGCTAACTTCAAAGGGAAAAATATTCTTTTTTTTTTTGGTTCTGGGGATTGAACCCCTGGACATTCTATCTCTGAGCTATACCCCCAGCCCTTTTCACTTTTTTTTGAAACACGATCTTGCTAAGTTGCTGAGGCCGGCCTCAAACCTGTGATCTCTCTGTCTCAGCCTCCCAAGTACTAGGCAAGTGGGCACCGCCACCCCTGTCTAAAATATACTTTTATAGTGGATGGGTCACCACTTTAACTCAGTAATCAAACTTAGTGTCACCAACAGTGGATAAGCAAAGGTGGAAAAACAACTTTGGGACAGAGGAAATATCATCTATGAAGCCTCCTGCAAATAGTATTTGACTCGAATTCAATCAAGACTTAAGAATCAGCTTAACGTTTACTGAAAAAATAATGTCCTTAGCTTTTAGAATACACATGTAGAATAATTAAAGGGCGAGGCATGCTTTTTTTAATTTACCTTCAAATGATTGAGAAAAAAATGTCTTGAGAGAGGGAGATCAAGTGAATATGGTATTATATTAATAATTAGTCTACTGGGGAAACACTCAAAAAAGTTTAAATGAACATTGAGTGGGGTAAACTATTCTCTGCAATGTGTAGTGGAAATTAATACAATGATGGTTTTAGTCATTCTGGCAATATGATTAAAATAGCTAATATTATTTTTTAGTGCAAAGACTCATATGTGTACTAGTGTTCAATCTATGTGTCTATGAATTTTTCATCATACCATGGTGACCAGTGTTTTATTGTGGGAATATAAAGGACTCAGAAAAAAACTGCCATTTAAACTCAAAGTTTATTTATTTTTAAAGTTTCAGTTGGGTTTTCAATTCACAGCTCACAATATTTGTGTTTTCAAACTTATCCTTCCTTTCTGTCGTATTCAGTTATGGAAATATACATTAAACATGAAATCTTCCTTTTGCCCCACTGTGAAGTGTCCTGTGGGTTTCTTGATAGATTTGCATTATCACTGTGCAGAGCTTTGGCATTAATTGACATTTTGAAGATGACCATTAATAAAAGATTAGGGAAAAGCAAATGAATATAAACTACTATCAATATGAGAATTGTGTTCTACAAATTGGATCAATTCTCATTGATTCTTTCCTACTAATCAAGAGGAATGCAAGGAATGGACCCTTTAAATGGAGTACTGAGAACATTTAATTAGAAACCAAGGCAATGAATTACAAAATTAAGTACAAAAAACTATGTGGAAGCTTTAAATCTGCATTAGAATTCTACAAGATCAAATTAAAATTAAATTCCAACTTCTGCTTTAGTCATGCATGGTTAAAGTCATTATTGAATCTACATTACTATTTGCTCCAGAGTTTTGAAGTGGGGATGAGGAGAGAGATATGAGTTATAGAGAGGGAAAAGGAAAAATAGCATCAGTAGTTGCTTTTAGGTAGTATCCACTTTAAAAAAGAGAAGGAAGCATATTTAAAAATTCACTTACCAATATACTGAAAGACTTTTGCAGAAATCCATGTGTTATACAACATTAAGTATAATATGTATCGAGTTAAAATGATGCTACTAAATGTTGAATAAACTCATTATTTATTTATTTATTTATTTATTTATTTATTTATTTATTTATTGTGGTACTGGGGTTTGAACCCAGGGTCATTCTGCCTCTGAGCTATACCCCCAGCCCTATATTATTTATTTATTTTGAAACAGTGTCTCACTAAGTTGCCGAGGGCCTCGCTAAATTGCTGAGGCTGGCCACGGACTTGTGATCCGCCTGTCTTAGCCTACCAAATACTGGAATTACAAATGTGTGCCACCACGCCCGGCTAATTCTCTTTTTAAAAAAAGTGGCAATATGGTAACAGAAAACAATGTGTTACAACCATCTCCAATTTTGCTATTATATGGAAAATCAAGGTTGCATCATTATGTTTCTTTCACAGATAGAAGAACCATGATTATAATAATTCGTCTGTATAATGATTATTAGAATATGTGTTTAGAACTGGGTGTGGTGGTGCATGCCTGTAATCAGCACTTGGGAGGCTGAGACAGGAGGGTTACAGGTTTGAAACCAGCCTCAGCAACTCAGTGAGGCTTGGATCAACTTAGTGAAACCCTGTTTCCAAATAAAAAATAAAATAGGGCTGGGGGTATAGCTTGGAGTTAGAGTGTCCCTGGGTTTAATCCCCAGCACCAAAAAAGAAAAAAAAGAGAAAAATCTGTTTAGATAAAATAAACCAAACATTTAAAATTGGTGTAAAATATGTACTTAACTTCCAAGCTACCTTCCTCCAAGCCCTTTTTATTTTTTATTTGGAAACAGGGTCTTGTCAAGTTGCTGAGGGTCTTGCTAAATATCTACGATCCTCCTGTCTCAGCCTCCCAAGTACTAGAATTACAGACATGCACCACCATGTCCTGTTAAAGTAAAATAATCTTAATGATAGAGTAGATCATTTGAACCAGTGTCTTGCCACACCAACACTGTATTATATAAAAGAACAGGTTTCCAGCAGGGAATGAGGGGGCATGTCTCTAATTCCTGTACTTGGGAGGTTGAAACAGGAGGATCTCTGGTTCCAGACCAGCCTCAGCAATTTAGTGAGACCCTCAATAACTTAGTGAAGCCCTATTTCAAAATAAAAATAAAAAGGACAGGATGTAGCTCTGAAGTAGAATGCTCCTGAGCTCAATCCCCAGTACCACAAAGAAAAAAAAAAAAAGGAACAGTTTCATACAACAATATCACATTCATGTTACTGCTTTTTCTGATTCCCTGGTTAAATAACTAGATAACTGAGTGAATCAAATAAGAAGAAAAATAAGTAAAAACTGTACTGACTATTCTCATAAGTAATATTTATATAACTTTTAAATTTATTTAATATATCAATATGTACAGCTTGGTTCTATCATGATCATAGTAATCATCACTATTATTATTAAGATACTTATCGAAGTTTCCATTTCTGAGATGCTGAAACTAAACCTCAGAGTTCTTTGGCCTCAGTCATACAACTAGTAAACTGTGGATTTGAAATTTGACTGCAGATGATTTCTGACTCAGGTCACTACTCTTTTTTGCCATGTCCCATGGCTTCTTTACTCATCAATCCAATTCTAGGAACTAGACGGCATTTCAATAGCATATAAACAACGGGATGCCAGGTTAGCGATCCTTTTCCAGTCACTGAACAGTAAGATTGGATAATTCCACAAATCTATTTCTCAGCTCTGTTAAGCATTTCACCAGGGTTTCTTCACTGTCTCCTTTCATAGACAAGATGAAATAATGAGGTGGTCACTTGTGTTTAAGCAAGAAGTACACAGTATAATATTAAATGAGGGGTTATGAAGCACAAGGCTTTGCCAATAATATTTTAACATATGTTGATTTGGGGATCTAATTACTCACTGAATAAAATCAAGGTAAATTCAGATTCTGTGTTTGACAATTTCCTTTCTTTTTAGATAAATGAAGAGAGATTCCAGTAAAATAATTGGAAGGGGATTAAGGGAGGAAGGTGGGGGTGGGGGAGGAGACTCCATGATGGAAACAGTTCAAGTAATGCTATGTATATATATGAAGTTATCAACACCAATCTCAATAACATGTTTATGGATGGGGAGGGACTGGGGTGGGATGTGGTAGGGAAGGGACACACACCAAATGCTGTGTACTTCTAAGTTTCTACCACTCTGAACCTCATTATGATGTATAATTACAATGCACCAATAAAAGTATATATTAAAAAGAGAAAATTACATTTTTTTATTTAGAAGATCACAGGCATGGTGGTCCACACTTGTAATCCTGGTAATGATGGGAGGCTGAGACAGGAGGATCATAGGTTTGCAGCCAGCCTCAGCAACTTAAGCCCTTGCAACTTAATGAGAGAATGTTTCCAAATAAAATAATAATAAAATAGGGCTGGGGTGTAGCTCAAAGGTAAAATGTCCCTGGGTTCCATCCCCAGCACCACACACACACACACACACACACACACACACACAAATTCTTCAATGACAAAGATGCATCTTTTGACATAAGCATAAGGTCTCTTAAGACAGACCCATATTTTATCTTTATATGCTTGGCCCTAGTACAGTATTTCAGAACTAAGTAGGCAATTGATACAGTGTTATTGAGTGATCAGAAGAAACACTGGGGTGTCATTTTGCTATAGTTGAGAGTTTATGATGGAGGTAACTTTCTCAATGAATGGATATGAATTATTTTCATATTGGGGAATTATCATTTACTTATCTATCTAAAATGCATTAATCACTATAAATCTAATTCATTACTCCATTATAGTAAATTATTATTTCTGAGAGAGTACCATCTTTCTGGCTGTCCCACTCCACTAAATGTATATTCTAGAAATAGAATCTTGTTGAAGTACATTCTGGTGAGGGTTTACTGGAGTTTTCCCACTTGCATGTTAAAAGCAGATGATTGACAGACCAGTTATAAAGGAAAGCAAAATAACCACTGACAATACTCAAAACTGGAAGTGTTAAATGTATAAACCACGAGGGTATTCAATTATTGCCTGGCAGCTACATTGTGCCCTGTGAACTCCTTCCGATTTGAGTAACTTCAGATATACATATACATATATAAATATAGATATATCCCGATTGGAATGAATGGGGTATATTTTTCTGATAGGTTGCTCTTGAAACTGAAGTGATATGATACCTATTTGGAATTAATGCTTGGGTTGCCATTGTTACATTCTAATTTTGAATTTCAAAAAAAAAGTTACAATTTTGAAAAAAAATGATAGAATAGCCCAGAAATTTCTAGTTCAGTTTTGTTTGATCTGATTTGGGGGCACATCCAGCTACCCCAGGCCAATGAAATCTAAGTAAGTAGACACCTAACACATACGGAAGCAGAAACATGAATAACAAAGAGAAGTAACAATTCTACTAACAAAGTCTACCACCAAAATGTTAAGGAAACAAATGCATTAATGGATAAGGCTGTGCCGTCATAGAAGAAGTTTTTAACTCATTCAAATTCAACTTGATTTGACAAAACAAGATAGAGGGCCTTCTGGAAATTGCTCTATTGATAGAGAAATGCTCGTAATTGTGAAACCATTCATTTCCAGATCTCTTCTCCTGGAAACACTGACAAAGTAGAGCTCTTAAGTAATTTTGAAAATTATTCTTCAACACAACAGCATGTTATTTCTTTTTTCCTTTGATGTCTGAGTGTTTTTGTGGAAATAATAAGTGATGACCATCCCTTCCTGTAATTAGAAACTAAGACAATTGTCCAGTTGAGTTCTGCATTTATTCAAAATCCCCAGGAACACGTGATGCGGCAGACACCTTGGTGGGGTGGAACCCAGTGTGTGGAGATTTGCTGCCTTCAACTTTATCTGTGAGAGTTAATTTCCGGTCGATTTTACTAGTATTTCTGGCTCTCCCCGTCTGTTGACTTTTTTTGTTATGCTCCCCACCCACTTCGCCCTGGTATTCAAAGGCTTTTTTTCTTTTATTGTGTTTAGCATCTGCTACCCTTCCACTCCCTTCCAGTCAAAGCATAAGGTAACTTCAGCACAGACTAATTAAATGGTGCTTGAAGTTAGTTCACAGGTGGTGGCCCAGCTGCCCTCTTAGGATGAACAAATACAACTTGCACTGGAAGGGACAGAAATGGCACAATAGTAATATCTAAATTAATAGAAAGCTCCTTTGAGGTCAGTATAATGGTGATGGGGAAATCAGGAAAGAAGTAGAATGGTCCCTCTGTTGTAAAGGTAGGAATCTGGGCTTAGAGCCTGCTGATTATATCTGAGATTCTGAATAAAATCTGAGATGCCCTTAACCTTTAGCCTGTGCTCATTTCTCATCATAGAATATACAAATTTGTTACCACTTGCTCCCAGCGTGATAATAAATGTGTTTCCGATCATTGCTACTAGTAACTATGTTCAGCGACATTCAGTTAAGATCCAATGGTTTCTTAAGTCCAGTCACAATGTGAAATAATTTACCTAGCATTTTGGAATCACTATAACTAAGTATATATTATTATTTATTTAGGCAATCAATATGGTGTAATGTTTAGGAGCCACTAGCTAACCCTGTGACTTTGGATTAGTTATTTTATCTATTCATTGGTCTTGTTTCTTCATCCATAATGTAAATTCATACCTATTTCACAGGAGGGTTGTGAGGACTAAATAAGCAAATATTTGTGAAGATGTTATCATAGTCCTGAACACCTCATAGAAAGTCAGCAAACAGTATTTATTATTATAATTCATCCAAATTGGAAGTTGCTTGTAAAAGGATCAACTGATAATTAAAACAATAAATCATACATATTTGCCTCATGAAATGAGAAAAATCTCTCTCTGTGTCTATTCTAATGTGCCAATTTGAAGCTTATGGAGGAGAAAAAGTGAACAAGGTAACTGTTAAAATTCAAGAGAAAAATGGATTTTGAGCCAGGCCTGGTGGCACATGTCTGTAATCTCAGTCTTTGGGAGGTTGAGACAGGAGGATTGCAGGTTCAAGGACAGTCTCAGCAACTTAGTGAGACCGGTTCAAAATAAAAAATAAAATAGGCCTGGGGGTGTAGCTCAGAGGTAAAACACCCCTGTGTTCAATCCCTTGTACCAAAATAAATTAATTAAAATGAAATAAAAAGGAGGAAAGATGGATTTTGAACTTGTCATTTTTTGTCTGAGCACATTTCTGCAAGTTCTCACCCTGCATTTCTGCAGCACCACTTGCATGGCCATCCCTACTGAATACTACAGGAACTATTTCCACATAGACGGCATGTCATCCTGCCACAGACCCCTTGAACTGCAGGATTTCGTGTGTCTGTCTGCCTGGTGGCTTTGTGCTCACAAAGGTGAATTCTCACTGCATTTTATTTCTTCAGGAAGAAACAACTCTTGATACTGGTCTTACTCTACAGATTTCTTCACTGATAGAACACTTGATTTTTTTTTTCCCCTTGCCCAGTGATGTTTGAGCATCTACCAGTCTTCTGCTGTCTCCTGCAGAGGATAGAAGTGCTGGGGGCTTTGCTGGAGCTGGGGAAAGTCTGAAGCATCTGCCAGTGCCCCCAGTCACGTGATAGCTGCCCCCCCAGTGTCCCCTGAGTCCTGGCTGCTATCCCTCCGCAGCCATCAAGGGCCTCTCTAAGGCTGCATTCATTCATCTGCTAAAGGGACAAATTTCCTCTACAGTCTCTTTATTGTCTGCCTTTTCTAACCACAGTCACGGCTTTGTGCTCTTCATTCTAATTGTGCTTTTGATTATTGGGGTCATTTTATGCCTTCAGCTTTCCTAAAGGTCGCAGGGATTAGCTGTGTCCCATCGAGGACCAGACAGAGGGTGAGGCTGGCTTCCCATCCATCCACCTCCATTGATTTCCCCTCAGTGTGAACAAGAGGTGTTTTTTTTTAACTCTCCTTTGATGCTTTCCTTGCACCCCTCCCCCACCCCTCCTAACAGTAGCAGAGCTGTGGCTGAGCAATGGTTAAGGCCGAGTGGCTTCAGGGAAGTGAATTCAGTGCTGATCAAACCCTTGAGTGTTTCAGTTTTCTTAGCTCACAGCCATTAGGCACTTCTACTTCCTAACATCAACCTGCATTTCAAAAGGACATTCCCTTTCCTTGCTAATTCAGTCTAATTGATCACACGCATACATTACATACGTACACAACTACACATACACTTAATTATATTACATATGTACATAATTACATGGATACTCTTAATTCTAGTTATATATTGAACATAACATAGATGCCATTTTTGTTTTTTCTCTCCATTCAACTTATTTTTTTTTACTCTGGTGATTTTCAGATTTAAAGGTGTGCTTTCAGTGAGAAAATCCACCAGCCTGTATTCTCACAGGTGCTTTTACAGTGAGACACTATGTCTCACTTAGGAATGTTTTTCCACAAGAGACACTATCATAAATGAATGGAAATTTGTGAAACCGAAAACAAAAAAGTAGCTCTTTTTTAGGAGTTTGATATGTGTATGCATGAAGATCTTAAAAAATTCCCCCATCCCCAAACACCTTAAAAGACACCAGCCTATTTATATCATTATTCATATTCAAGTGATAGTAGAGAAAGATTATTTTTATTAAGTACAAATATTTTCTGAGCCGCAATGCTCTTGGCTGATGAGGAAGTCCATTTGTTACTGATGGACAACTTTCCAATGCAATAGGAGGCAGGCCTCATTAGATATTCCATCTTGTAGGAGTCAAGTGAGAAGTGACTTTTTAGTTGGTGAGATTATCTGCTTGGCTCAGAAGAAAGATGTGATGAGCTATGGTTTATTCATTACCAAACATGGCCTTATAAACAGGGACGCATTTCAAAGACTGCACTGCACATTCAAACGTGAAGGTATTGCACCGATTCATTTCTTCTTTCTGCTTCATAATTGACAATGCACTTATTTGCCTCATGTGGAAATACGCTGATGTGTAGGTTCAGAGGCCTTTACAAGATCACCTCATTTACCCTTTTCCAGCTGATGTTTGAAGTCCTCCCATGTACATTCAGAGTGGAGACGGCTTGTGACTAGAGAATGTAAGACTTTGTTCTCAATTCTGCAACTCCTGTGTAGATAATTTTGATCAGCATATAGGTGAAACTGATGAAAAACTTAATATAGTAACGAATACTGTTTCCACTGGGCTTTTGTGACCAATTTTTAAGACAGGGCAGAATTTTTAAGGAAACATATTTTCCTACATAATGGGAAACAGAACTGAAATTTATAGATATGGAATAAAAGTCAGCTGAGTTCTACATATTGCCAGAATTATGGTAAATGTGCATGAACATTTAGGGAAATATTACAGAAATTATGAATAAATGCTTTTAACTCTTGTGGATGGATAAAAACAACAGAAAAATCTCTGTAATCTGCCATATTTGGCATTTGAAAATGTCTTAGAACTTCAACATACACCTTAAAATCATAGTAGGTTGAGTCATAAATGACCTTAAGATTGACAAGTTATATTTAACAAATAGATGGTCAGACTTGTATTAGTAGTAAATCAAAGTACATAAATCAAAAATCTAAGAATGTATCTCTTTATTTTTAGAGTTTCTGGGATAAAATGAAACTGTTTGTCAATGTTAATGTTAAAACTTTACATTTGGAATGTATATTTGAAGGCTTACATATGATTCTAAAAATTACCCAACAGCCTGACACCTGGTAACCAAACCTGCCAAAATATATAAATCTTTCATGACTATAAGTTGCTTGCTTCTCTATGATTCTATGGCTCCTAGTTAAAAAAATTCCTCTCTAATTGTACATGATTCTGGGAAAGACAAAAAGGTATAAAAATAATAGTGAACAAGAAAACACAGGAAATGAAAAATAAGCCAAATTAGTTATACACAATGCAGGAAGTTGAGTGTATGTAACTGCACCTGGTATTTTGTAATCAGAGAATAAAGATATTATTTTCAATTTTCCCATCAATCACATGTGCTACTATGCCATTAAGAGTTCTGTTATATGTTCTACTTGCAAATATGCTGTACTCAGAAGGCTATTAAATCATAACAAAGTTTGTCCTGAATCTTCCTATTAAAACTTATATTCCTGCAGCATTTGCTAGTAGTGTCTGAGAAGCTTCGAGGCTCTAAGTTGATGTTCAGTAAGGTTCTAAAAAATTACTATTATTTGTTTATTCTAAGATAATTTCAGGTTCATATGCAAAATAAAGGAAGATCTATTTTCCTTTTTACTTAATTTTCCCCAGGGGTAACATCTTACAAAACTATAAAACAATATAATAAACAGGATACTGACATTGATACCAAAGGCCTTTATACAACCAAATGAATCCTTTATGTTTATCTTTTATAGCCTCACACCCTTTCCTCCTACTGACACCCTCTTTATTCTCTGATAACTATCAACTTGTCACTTGTAGCTATAATTGTGTCATTCTGAGAAGGGTCTATAAATGAATAGTACAATATGCTACTCTTTGAGAACTTTTTTTTACTCAGTATAATTCTATAAAGATTCTCCCCAGTTGCTGTGTGCTTCAACAGTTCATTCCTTTTTATTGCTGTGTAGTTTTCCAAGATATACTTTTATTACAGTGTTGAGGTCAACAAACTGGGTTGTTTCCAGTTATTTCCTATTATGAATAAATCTGCTATAAACATTTGTGTACAGGTTTTAGTGTTAAACATAAGTTTCATTGCTCTGGGATAAATGCCCAGAAGTGCAATTGCTGGGGCATATGGTAGTTGATTCGTTTTTTGAGAAACTGCCAAATTGTTTTCCAGAATGTCTCATAATCAGTCCATCAGATTTTAAAAGACAAGGATGTATTCACAGGGAAGGGATATTTTTGTGGTATTAGGATTAAAGGTTAAAGTTAAACCTCTGAGAGATGCTTCCTTTCCTTCCTGCCCTCACTCCCTTCTCCCCTTCTCCTTTTCCTCTAGGTCTTGTCTTGTCCTTCCTCCCTCCCTCCCTCCCCCTCCCCCTCCCTTTCTCCCTCCCTCCCTCTCTCCCTCCCTC
>PVJS01017766.1:0-35733 GCA_004027185.1 Glis glis
TATTTTTTTATACTTTATTTTGAAACCGGGTCTCATGAAGTTGCGGAGGGCCTCACTAAGGAGAGAGAGAGACAGAGAGACAGGGAGAGAGAGAGAGAGAGAGAGAGAGAGAGAGAGCTGAGGCTGGCCGTGAACCCGGATCCTCCGGTCTCCGCCTCCCAAAGTACTGGGATTACAAGCGTGCACCACCACGCCCGGCTAATTTTGGAGTTTTAAAAAAATCCCTGAATTTCATTCAGGTTTTATATTTATTTGATTAAACTTGAACAAATTGTTCTTTTATAAGCCTTTTAATTCACTCTATAGCTATGATTGTTCTGTCAGTTTCATTTCTAACTTTTGTGGTCTTTTTACTTATGTTTTTATTGGTGCACTGTAAGTCTACATCATAATAAGGTTCAGAATTGATAGGAACATACATGCATATAGTACTTGGTGTGTTTACCTCTGTATATCACCCATTCCCTCCTCCTTCTGGTATATATTATTGAGATTGATATTGATAACTTCATATAGGAACATATCATTATTTGAATTGTTTCATTAAGTATTCCCTTTCATCTCCCCACCTCTCTTCCTAAATCTCCTTCTCCTATTCTACTAGTCTCCCCTTATTTATCTAAATTCCCTTTTGAGTACTCAGAGGCTGAGACAGGAGGATTGCAGGTTCACGGCCAGCCTCAGCTACTTAGTGAGGCCCTCAGCAACTTAGTGAGACCTTGTTTTAAAACAAAGAATAAAAAAGGGGCCGGAGTTGTAGCTCAGAGGTAGAATGCCCCTGAGTTCAATCCCCAGTGCCACATACACACACAAAAAAAATTCCCTTTTGTTTCCCAATTTCTCCCTAGCTTCTACATATGTGGCCTTTCACTTTCTGAGACTGCCTAATCTCACTAAGTCAAATATCCTCTATTTTCATCCATTTTCCTGCAAATGACATGATTTTGTTCTTGTTTATAGCTGAGTAAAATTCCACTGCATGTATATACCATAGTTTCATAATTCATTCACCAGTTGGCAGATACCTACACTGGTTCCATAGTTTGTCTATTTTGAATCATGCTGCTATAAACACAAATATGCATGTGTCACTATATAATATTCTGATTTCAATTCCTTTAGAAAGATCTCCGAGAGTTGTACAGTGGGTCATGTAGTGGTTCCATTTCCAGTTTTTTGAGGACCCTTCATGGGTCTGGTTCTCCACAGAGGCTTTATTAATTTGCAACCCCACCAACAGATTAGTGTTTCCTTTCCTTCTTACCCCTCCTCTCAAGAAAATAGTTTTGGATTTATTTACCAATTCTTTTACTTTCTGCTTGCTTGCTAATTTTCCCTTTTTTTTACGTGCTTTTATTGGTGCATTGGAGTCTTACATTGCAATATCTATTTGATGTTAACATATATGCACACAGCTCTTAGTGCCCCCCCGCCTCCCTAATTTTCCCTTTTATCTTCATTAATTTAATCGTTCTGTTTGCAGTTTCATTTGATTGCTTTTAATAACTTCTTAATTTTAATTCTTAATAAGTTCCATTAAACTCTTTTTTAATTAGTAATATGTATCTTTAATATGTGGTTCTTATTTTTTCCATGGGATGGCACACTCAGGAAATGAGTGCACACTATTTTTATAGCACACAGGGGTGAGTACAAGGCTGCTCACTACTCAATACTCTGCTTCCTGCTGCATGTCCCAAGGGGGGAAGGGAATAAATATCTTTCACACCTGAAATCCATTTGCTGCATGGCAGTTGGGAAGCTCTGTTAATAAGATCAAGTGGATCTTGAATTCTATGTTGCATATATTTATATATTCAGTAAACCACCACTGAGAAGCTGCACCAAGAGCTCAGAATACAAAATGGATGAGAAAAAGTTTCTAATAAATTTTATTTATGAACTAATAAGAGCCTGATCTAATGATTTTTAAAGAAGTACACAGGATCAGTCAGATGACTTAGATTCTAATCCCAGAGCATATACTATAGGAGTGACCCATATCTGTGTCTTAGTTGCCTTACTCTATAAATATAGAAGCTACTTGAAAATTTAAAAGATAAATACAAATCACTATTATTAACATGTATTGGCAT
This sequence comes from Glis glis, assembly GCA_004027185.1. Taxonomy (NCBI): domain Eukaryota; kingdom Metazoa; phylum Chordata; class Mammalia; order Rodentia; family Gliridae; genus Glis; species Glis glis. The sequence goes on from PVJS01017766.1 coordinate 2,097, forward strand.
TATTAAATGTACATGGTAATAGCATTTACATTTCTATGCGCTTCAGCATGTGCTCCATAAGTAGTATTCAGTGGAATACATTTCTCACCTTGGTGGAGCAAAAATTAAGCCAGCTGGCTGCTGTAACTATTATGTAGCCACAGTTATAGGTTATCCTCAGTCTCAGCAAAAGAATCATAAGTTATTCTATAGAGAAAACTGTCACAACAAAGAAATGGAATTGGGCTTTGATTTTCTCCATTTTGAGGCTTGATGGTTCTATAGCAATTTTTAACAAGAAAATTGAGAAAACCAGGCTAAAATTACTCATAATTGCAAAGGATAAAAAACTAAACAAATTAGACAAAATAACTCACAAAGGTAATAAAGGCCTTAAACACAGAGCTGGTAAAACTGATTTCTCTTAACAAAGTGGATAGTCCTGCAGAAAGAGAATGATGTCTTCTCTCTTCCACACATTCCAAATTCCATGACCCCATTGGTTTTAGACTTTCATTTTATTCTCTGTTGATGAATCATGAGTTACAATTTACAAGTGGCTTAGAAATCAACTTATATTTATGTTTCTGGATGTCACTAGGGATGAGTTTTATTTTTTTTTCACAGACAAAGATAGAGGTTTATTTAGGAAAGTGGGGGGATACATGCTCAAGGGAGAACACGGGTCATTTCAAGAGGGAGAGGGCCCCTTTGGGGTCTCACAGTTCTTCTTTTATAGGAGGCCCCCCGAGGGGGTGGGTAGGGGCACACAGCAGGGGTTAGGTTCCTTACATCAGTGGGTGGTGGCTGGGTGGCACCTGAGCTTGACCTTCCTTATGGATCCTTTGTTTACTAGGAATCTCAGGTGGAAAGAGGGGCCATTATGATTAAAGGTGTGGGGCCAACTGAGGATTTTTGCTTAAGAAAGAAGCAGACCCTATATGGAGAAGATAAGGATTATAAGGTTTCTAGATTTTAACACTGATTTCTCCTTCCTTTCTAGTTTGACTCCTTTTTTACCTATTATTTTTATTTTTCCTATCCTACCTCATCTTCCCCCTCTGACACTTGGATCTTAATCTCAAGGGATGATGAAGGACAAAAGTTCATCTTCTACAGATTCTTCAATGCTGACAAGGGACGCCCTACCTAGCCAGAGATCAAAAGTCTCATCCTAACCTAAAGGAGACAGAGAGAAACTGGCCTCAGTTATTGAGTTGGGTTCTTTACAGTCATATCAGAAGCTAACATCACTGGAGGACACAGCCCCCCAGGAACATGAGGATCAGTAGGTGGTTTTTTTCTATGTGCCTGAAGATTTTGTTGTGCCCATCATGCCAAGCCTGCCATCAGAGTTGCTGAGTCGATGTTCACAAACCTGGCTATTTGGTCAACAAAGCCATTCATCTGCCTTTAGATGCTATTGCAATTGTAGTGGGCATGTACATTAATAAATTGACATGTTAGTATATTTCCAATAACCCAGATATAGCTTTAACCTGGACCATCTGCTGATTAGCATTTTAAACTGGAAGCCAGGTAGCCAGCCTATTTGGTTACATACAGCATTGTGAAAAGTTCTTATAAATTTTAAAAAGGAATATTTGTCACATAGAGAATGAATGGATGAGTACTTATTTCAAGTATAGCTCAGGATGCAGGAATAGGTGCAAGCCAAAAGTGACCATAGAATAACAAGACCTTGGTGAGCAGAGTCATTTGTTTGCAATGAAGCACTGGAGATTTAGCAGTTAATTTAAATGATTCTGCAGGATACCTATATCTAAACTAAAGGGTTCCTATAATGTAATCAAATACAAACTGGAGCAGATACAATTAATTGAGAATGATGTGATAAACCAGTGATAAGCAGGCAAAACCCACCATTTATCACACAGCATCTATCTAAATCTTCTCAGTCGTTAGGTAGATTTAATAAGTCAATACACATTAGGCACTTGAACCACACAGTCAGGACTGTGAACAAAATGGCCATTGTTATTATTGTTATCGCTGCTGTTGCTAACATTATAAGAGACATTTGGGGAATATATAATTATTCTTATAACAGCATTATAATTTATATGACCATAAAATCAATAAAGCAATATCTTCATGGAAAATTTTCTGTTATAGCATAACCAAGATAATGTGCATACATATGTACATATATGTGTGTGTATAATTTTTGAATTTTTAATAGCAAATAAAATAATCTTGAATATAGACAATATCATATGGCATAGAGCATTCTTTCTGTCTCCATCTCTCTTGAGGCAATAGTAATATTCTTGTTAGTTACTATTACTTAGAGCCCTGTTACTGTTTTAAAAAATCTAGCATGAGCTAAGAAATCTGGAAAAAAATGAATAAAGTAAATGGCACATTAGTATGGATATTGGATAAAGTTATATTACTGCTTAGTTTGGAAATAATATATTCTATTAGCAAAGGTGTTTCTATGAGTTATATGAGGAGGCTTTGATTCCTTGACAGAGTGGATATACCTGAAACTAGCAAACAGAAACCTAGATGAAGAGGAAATAATATACCACTGTCACTGCCTGATGTCTTTCCAACTTTAAATAACTGACCTTCATTCTTTGTTGCCACTATCTCTTTTCTCTATTCAGTAACATGGATATAATTAATTTTTACTTTCTGCTCTTTGCCTTCCTCTCTCTTTCAGAGGGGTCACCAACTCCTCTGGCTTCAGATCTTACCTCTAGAGCAATAACCCCTCAAAACAACATTGATTTTATGCATCAAGTCCAGTTTGTGGAAGTTTAAAAACATGACCCCCAATTATCTGGCAGTTTTCCCATTAGAGCATAGAGATAACTTCCCCTCATCTTGGACCTGGGCTCTATAAGTATCTGACAAAATCAGTGGAAAAGATGTTCTATTTTCTGAGCACAGGCTTTAATAAACAGACAGTTCCTCTTCTTATCTTTTATGATGCTTGTTCTTGAAACCCAGCCACAATGCCATGAGGAAGTCCAACAGTCTATTGGAGAAGAAATAAGGTTCCTGGCCCACATCTTTGATAGTAAATCCTCCAGCCTCCAGGCCAGCTGCCCAAGCTGATGCTGTGTAGAGCAGAGATGACCTGTCCCTGGCACATTCTGCCCTACTTACAGATTGATGAGCAAAATTAATAACTGTTGCTATTTGAAGCCATAGGTATTGGGGGTAGTTTGTTAAGTGGCAGGATAAATTAAATGAGTTCTTGTATATGAAAGCCCTAATTTATCTCCACCTCAAAATCCTTACCAAATGTTCCTAGTCATCTGTATATCCAACTGTATCTTCTTCCAAACAAGCCTGGTTTTCTCCTACAAATCCTCAGCTCAGCTAATGATAGATGTCAACTGTTCAGCATTCACTCTTGGCTCTAAATGTCATTCATTTTCTCCCTCCTTCCTTCCCTCCTTCAATGATTAACCAATAACTAAATGCAATGTGCTCCTCTTCAAAATGTCCCTGACATCGCTGCCTTCCATCTTGTTGCTTTTATACCCATCCAAGTCAGATCCCTCTCACATGAGCTAGCCCTGTGGGAGATAAGTGGTGCCACATGTTCCTACTTCCAGGCGTTCGCTCTTTGATTCCTGATGCAGCTTGCCTAAAATTCACCTTCCAAAATCTTTGCTTAAAATGATGCAAAGGTTCCCACTAGCCCATTTATTAAGGTCCACAAGTGACTCTCCACAATCCACCTCCAATCTCCTTTTCTCTGCCATCCCCCCTTCTTCTCAATAGAAGCAATGTCTGTGGTCACAGATTCATGAGTCCCTCTTTCACACACGTTCCCGCTAAGTCCTATGTTTTTGCTTCATCATAGAGCACACACTGCCTGGAACAGCTTTGGCTGTCAAACAAGCTTTTTCTGCAGGCTGGGCCTCCTCAATCATTTTTTGATGAGCACAAAAAACTTCCTCATTTTAAGTGAGCATATGTTATTATCTCCTTTCTACTCCCCCTCCCTGCTCAGATTAAAGAAACAAATCTTTATGTTTCCTGCTAAAATTGACCTTAAATGTACTTAATTTTTTTATTGTATCTCTCATGTAACATGGCATTCTGATTTATATCGCAATATATTTCTAACACCAGGAAATCAAGTTTCTGATCAAAATAAATATCGCTGGTCTCTCTCATTTTTGTAGTTAAATAAGTGGAAAGAACCCTGTTCTGGATATCTACATATTTGAGTTCTTGACCTTGTCTTCTCATTAGCTGCATAGCTTCACATAATTTTCCTTTTTAAATCTTCAGTTAGATATATTGTAAAATAAAATTCTGATAGTAAATGGCCTCAGACTTTTTCTCACTTTGTGATTAGCAATATCAAAATTTGAGTTAATGATTAAATAAAATTAGCATTTTCTCCTTACAAATGAATTTTTGATTTATAAAATGACTCAATACGAAAGTACTATATAATAGCAAGACTTCTTAATATACTTGAATTATTTGATTAACAAAAAAAATCTGATTTTGATGTTTCAAATAACCTATCTGTGGAGAGTCATGTCTATTATTGGAAGCCCAAAATAATCTTAACCTGACACTTAAAGGAAAAATACTCACTTAAGCCATACAAATATCCAAGTATGAACCAGAAGTTTATACACAGTGCAGCATGCCTGACTGTATTGGGTGGGCCCATTAAGAGGTGATGAGTCCTCAAGCCACCCCTCATGCCTGGGATTGGTGCTGTTAAAAAGGGCTAGTGTGGGGTCCCTTCTGGCCGTACTGATTTCTGCCATGTGTTAACACAGCAAAAGGGCCCTAATCTAGTTGGTCCCTTGATCTTAGACTTCCCAGGTTCTAGAACTGTGGGGAAAATTTGTTTCTGTTCTTTTAAAAATATTTACTCTTGAGTATTCTGTTATAGCAACACAAATGGACTAACACAAAGGATGTGTGCTTTTTTTTCTATTTCTTAACTATCTCAATTCACTGGGGTAATAATAACGAGACCTGCCTAGACAAAGCATCAGAGTGAACTAAAGTACTGAACCTTTGCTGCTAAGTCCATTGAGTGTTTTTCTTAATTTAGCACTGAAAAGAAAAAAATTTTAAAAATTTTAAAAGCATCACTAAAATTAACATATAGGCATTAATAAATGACTATGAATAAGACTACAATAAAATTGTACTTTCATTATGATAACATCAATCTTGGTAACTTAAAAAGGAAAATAAGCTCGAGTTTATTTCTGTCTCACACAGTCACCTGGGTCATCAGGCTCCTGCCTGATGCAGTGATTCAGAGATGAGGGCTTCCTAAGCTTGCTCTGCTATCATCTCTACACAAGGCTCCGAGGTATATGAGGCAGGACGAATAAAAACATGGAGGCAGCGCACGGGCTTTTAGCCTTGGCAGCAAGTGACCCACACATGGCTTGCAACACATTTCACTGGTTAGAACTCGCCACAGTGTCCTGCCTCATTACCAAGGGTCTTGGAAGAGGGATCTTCCTGTGAGTACATGACTAGTGGAAAATGAATGCACATGAGCACTAGAGGTCCCTGTTGAAACAAGACTGTTTACCCTGCTGGTAGTCAGGATCTTAGGCCAGCATATTAGCTTATGATATCCTTATAAGTTATCAATTATATAATACACCTTACAGACTAGCTACAAATAACTGTTAACCTAGAAACACGAAAAGGCTTTCCTCTCAAGATAGACACTAGTTATATTTTCAAGGTTCATAGAAGGAGGTATATGCAGTACTCATTTCTGGGTGATTAAGAAATGCTAATTGTGTACCGTAACTCATGTGTAGTGTGCTCTGGATTCAGACGTTCTTTCAAATACCTCTTTATGTCATCGCCATTGAATTATTTTTCAAAGAAATGTAATCTATTTAAAAATACAAACATCTACAAGGTATAAGAAGGTTCGTTCACAGATGAACAGCTGTTTTTGGCTGAAAATCAGTCATATTTCCAAAGGGAGTAAAATATTAAAGACAATAAAAATTTTAAAATGGGTGTAGAGAACAGTATCAGGTAAACTACAAGCTAGAGACTCTATAACAGAGGTAGACAGCCTTTTTCTATGATGGGCCAGGTAGCAATGTTTTAGATTTTTGTGGGCTGTAGATTATTTGTTACAACTACTCAATTTGGTCCTTGTAGCATAAAAGCAGCTAAAAATAATATGTAAGCAAGTGAGTGGCTATGTTCTATAACATTTGATTTACAAAAACTAGAGTGGACAGATTTGTTCTGCAGGCAACAGTTTGCCAGTCCCTACTCCACAATTCTGAAATAGTGCTAGATATATGGATATATATGACTATATATATGGATATATAGTCATTTAAAAGTAAGTGATAAAAAAGGAGTGTAAATCAATCAGAACTTATATCTATATGTTAGAAATATAGATATACATTTAGATATAGATACAGATTCATTTGCTGTGATCAATAATATTTAGCTTTACTAAACCTGAAATTTAGTTTAGAACAAATGGGTTACTTTTTCTGCAAATCTCATTGTATGAAATAGTCCATTGATATCTTTGGATAAGAGAATTCTTTAAGTTACTACTATAAATTCAAAAATGTATTTTTTCCATGTGTGAAATGACTGAAGGAGAAATGAGTAAAAAAGTTTAGTACATTGGATAAAAATGACTTTAGATCAACTTAAAAATGTAAAATAGAGCCGGGCGTGGTGGCGCATGCTTGTAATCCCAGTACTTTGGGAGGCAGAGACCGGAGGATCTGGGTTCGCGGCCAGCCTCAGCTCACATGCACGCACGATCTATATTTCTCTCTCTCTCTCTCTCTCTCTCTCTCTCTCCCTCCCTCCCTCCCTCTCCCCCCCCCTCTCCCTAGTAAGGCCCTCCGCAACTTCGTGAGACCCGGTTTCAAAAATAAAGCATAAAAAAATAGGGCCGGGGGTGTAGTGCAGAGGTAGAACGCCCCTGCGTTCAATCCCCGGTACCGCAAAAAAAAAAAAAAATGTAAAATAGATTTTGTTAAGGGTCTTTTGGCTGAATGTCAGGTCTTTCCCTATTAAAATTCATTCCATTATTGCTTCTTAAAAATACTAATATAGGTGAAGGTTGATAGTGAGAGGCAAGGGTATATTGCAAGAAGTAAAACATGCATACAGAGCACACACGAAGAGTGAGGATGAAGGAAAAGTACTAAGGTTTACACAAAAGTCAGTGCAAACTACTTCCTTACTATACCTAGAAATATTTTTGTTTGGTACTTTATCATTTTCTCATTTCTAAAGTGTAAGTCATTACATGGTGGTTTTAAAGCTGTAAGTAACTTAGATATGTAAGCACTATTATCAAGTAACATTAGAATTCATTGTTCTAGAAATGGTTTAGCTACAATCATAGTTATATACTATTGATAGGAATATAATTTTAGGAGTATAAATTGTATTACTTTTCTTCTAGATTGGTAATTCTAAGATAGACATGCTCATAAATTTCTCTGTCATCACTGAAATCTATCCCATATAATAGCAGTTATATCATTGCTAGAATGCTGTTTCTTCAAATTATTGCCCCGTAACAAGGCATTTCAATTATTTCACTTGTAAGAGTAGTATATTATTTGTTACAAATATGTTGGACATTGATTCCTTCTTAGAGCAAACATTATCTCTATTAAAATGCTATTAATTTATAAATCAAACATAGCATGATACAAAGATCAAAAGACAGCCACAGGGCAGGACTTTAAGCTTCAGGTCTAATACTAGCTGTGTGATACTGAGCAGCTCATAACCACTCTGAGCTTCTTTTATCTATAAAATACAGGAAAGAACATTTGTTGTGAACATATTATACTCCTAAGCAACACATCTTACTGTTACAAAATGCTGCACAGATGTGTTATTATTATTTCTCAAATTCCATTTTGGATGAGAAAAACTATTTACCAAATTGATCATTTACCACTCAGGAAATAAATGACTCTTTTACATTCATAAACAATACCATGTAACCATGTTGGCTGTGTTCTTAAGCCAACAACCTTCATATATTAGAATAATTACAAAAATTCGATATACATTGCCCAGATAAACCTTAGGTATTAATTGCTATGTTCAATATAATAAATTCTCTCCTGGTAGAAATATTTGTGTACTTTCTCCTGGAAGAAATATTTGTTTATACCTAGTGTGCATGCAGGTAAACTAGAATTAGTAAATCTAAGCTGAATTATTGTAAAAATAAGAATTTCACAGTGACTGTAGTTTGTCTCCTTGCTTCAGTAGATTTTCATGTAGCACTTTGATATTTCACAGGGAAAAAAAGACTTCAAGTCTCATTAACACCGTAAGTTTTATAAATCACACATTAGGTTTTATTTATAGAATTGGACAGCTAAATCAGAAATGCATTTGGAGATTTGATATTCAATCAATATACTCAATCTTTCTTGGAGATTTCTTAAATTGCTGAACAGGGCAAAGATGGTAGAAAGACCTTTGAAGACCTTTAGCATTTAAAAAAAATACTTTTAAATTGTGAGGTTTCTAGATAGTTCTGGGCTAGGGGGATGCTTTGAAGACTGGGTGTGGTCCACAGACAGCAAAGGAAGACAAAGCTAGGAAGCAGTGGACACTAAGATACCAGAACTCAGCTCTGTTGAGAGAGCCCTCTGCGGTCAGCACTCCCCTGTCCAGCCATTTCTTTACCCCATACTTCTAGGAGAGAGTTTATGTCAATCTATCTGAGTGCATGTTTATGTTAGCTGTCAAATAGGTCATTTTACTGGGTGACTCAAAGTGTCTCTTTTCAAAATGAAATTAATAGGTCACGGTAAGGCAAAAATCCCTGATCAGGAGTAGCTTAGGCTATAATGTGAATAAAATCTCTATCCTGTCCAACCTGAGACACATTAGAAAAATTTTGAAAAGGCACTCTAGGAATACAGGCTTCCTGTATTATGACAGGTTATTATCCCCATGTGACAGCCCTGCAGATCAGCTCCAAATAGTTATGAATACATACTTTAAGTAATGCAGTGCTTGCTGCTATGGTACTGGCTTTTTAAAGGAGTATAGATATGTTCCAAATGAAAACATGTATATTAGAGAGAGAAAATCTCCAAGAGTTTACTCTTGACATGGGCTTTCTAAATTATAAAGTCAATATAGTCTCCCAGTACATTGCTATTTGACAAGGCACTCTATTGGGAAATTACATATGCAGTAAATTATGCTTGATATTTTTCAGAGGTACATATCTTAGTTATGCTTCAGTTCTTACCCTCTTTTAGGGTGTAATGAACCATTTGTTACACTCAAAGTAAAGCACAGCTGATAGAAATAGCAATTGAACATTAAAAATATTTTATGGTACCACAGCTGAAACTAGCAAATAATTCCTTTTGAAATTCTCTTAATTTTCTATTGTAAAATATCCATGTATGATAAAATTCGGTCAGAATATTTTTAGGTTAGAGGACAGCTCAATTTCCTCCCAAGTAGCTCCCTCTTTAGTAATAGGGCTTTTTTTTTTTTGTATATTTGTCAGAGACCAAGCATTTTATCCTTAGCATATTGTTTTTCTTTTCCTACCTTTCATTTCCCCATCACTGCCATCCTCTTACATTTTCTTCATCTGGCCTTAAGATCTCTCAATTCAGCCTTTACAATTTTCTAATAATGTTTCACTGATCCTGATGAACAGTAGATAAATACACAACAACTCAGATTTTGTTGTTTTAAAAATTTCCTACAATTATGTTTTAGATTATCTAATTCTAAAAAGTTGTAATAACCTTGAAAACTGAAAGAAAATTTCATTTAATGATAATTGAACTTTCTTTCACAAGACTATTCAGATAGTTTCTATCAAAATCCTGTACATGTAGTTTTTCACCCCAACACTATCAAATACAACTAAGCTTGAGGGTATATTTTCCTCATAATTGCAATTAGATTTATTGATTAATTTAAGTGGTTTAATATTACCTTTATCAAAGATTTTTCTTTTGAAGTGGCACAAAGTTTCAGATTTATAAAAAAAGCTTATCTTTCCTTTTCAATTTTCCAGATGTTACAGTCACTACAGTGATAATGTTAGCAATCTGGTATTAAGGCTCAGAAATCCTGTCTTCAGATAGAATAGATAAGGACTTTCATAAAGACTCCATTATGCCCCCTGAGAAAATGAATTGACATGCTAGCCCAATCACCCAACTTCTGGTTAATCTAGCAAAACTGTTACCACTTTCATTTCTACCCGATAGTCACAGAATTTTCAAAGAAGAATTCTGTTGTTTATTTTCCCAATTATCTCAGACTTTTCAATATTAAATCACTATCCTATTAGCATATGAATCCTTTGTAACAGTATTTGTTTTTAAAGATACTGCTTTGGTAGCTATCAGTCCTGGGAATTAATCCAAATAACAGCCTCTGAAGATGGGCTTCCTTGGTATCTAATCAAAAGCATCAACTCCATGACAGCAGCCCTGCTGGGAATCCTGTCAGATTTCATTTATCTGAACACATTGGATAAGTGAGCCAATGGATAAGTGCTTTGAAATAACCACTGTCTCCACTTTTTGATTGGGTTGCCACAATGATTTTGTAATGCGAATATAAACCAGTTAATAGGTATTCACATTGAATGTATGATCCAATTTCATCTCACCCTTATTTGGTTACTGTAAGCCATCCTCTCACTTTGAAGTTATATGTCATAGCTTTATAAACCAATATTGCTCAGAAAAAGATTTTCATTCATTCTCATCTCATTTACCACTATTTTCCTCTCTGCCTCCTAGGTCATTCCAAATTCTTCTAATAGGCTACAGTAAATGACATTTCTTTTAAGGGCAGAAAGTATATTGTCTCTAGGCATATAATTAATACATTCTAAAGAACTTCTCATTTATAACCTTAAAGGTTACAAAAAGTAACCAAATTCAAAGAAAACTCATCAAGCAACCACTGGGCACAGCCAAGGTAATAGTGCTAGGCAACTCCCCACCAACAAGATGATCATACTGATCTAGGTGTTGAGTGAGACAACTAATGAACACATCTATGCATACATAATAGTGTGGGAATTTGTGATATAGGAAACAAATGCATTAAAAATTAGAGAAGATCTCATGTTGCAGAAATGAAGAAAGGCTTCACAACAGATAGTCTTGAGCAGGGCATTGAGCCTAAACAGTTGGTAGGTTGGCAGGATGAATGAATGGGAATCATCTCAACAAAGAAGACCTTATAAAGTTCAATAAGCATATTTTTAAATGGTGCTAATATGGGGGGAAAGGAAAGTATGTCCTGGGAAAACATAAAATCTGTTAACTAAGAGATTTTCTTTTGAATAGTTACAGAAAACAATGGTCAGTTGGATAGGCAGGGAATTTTGGAGAATCTTTCAAACCAGATGGAGTTGTGGAAAGTGGAAGATATTTATGTGCAGATAAAACATAGCATAATACAAAAAAATGAGAAACTATATAAAAATAGACAATGACTAATTTACTAACTTCTTTGATATTATCTTCCCATCTTTTAAATTTAGAGATTGGATAAGATAACTCCAAATTTTCTCCAAACTCTAACATTGTATGGACATACTAACCAAAAACCCTATTGTAGGTATATATGATTTATAATAAATGTGGAGAAAAAGTCTGTTTCTTCCTTGTGGAGAAATCAGGAAAGGATTACTGGAAATTGTGGCATGGTGTATACAATGTGAGAAGAAATTAGACAAGTTGTAACAGGAACTTAGACAATTAAAATTGGAAAGAAAGGTATTCAAGACCTACAAATCATCAAATTGAAAACTAAGATTGTTTTTCATTTGCCTTCCATTCTAAAAAAAATCCTCTAGCCATACTTATTAGAAGATGCATTCAAAGATCGTTATTTCCTGGGAACTGAAATATTTTGATTTTTGTAGGATGTCCTTCTGAAAAGGAAAGTCATGAATGAAAAAGAATAAACAATTAAGGGTTGAGGATACATATATTCTAGTGGCCCACCATCTTGACCAACAAGGCAATGAACAAGAAGTGAAGTGATGGAAAATGTCACTTAGTGCCTAACATGTGCCTCTCTTCGTTTTAGGTGCTTTGTTGATATTATCTCATTGAATAATTAAGACCGATTATAAATGTTTCCCAAATTTTTCTATCTTGATTCCTTATGCTACTAAAAATAAAACTTCTAGAAATAAACTTGGTTCTGAATATTGGTTAGTAACTCTTCCTATTTGTTAAATTTCACCTCTACAGATAATACAGAATGGAGAAAAAATAAGTCTGACCAATGAAAACCAAAATGTACAAAAGCAACATATTGCTCCTAATGTTATTCCAGGAAAGGATTCTTGTTACTATTTGGAAATGTTGAGTTTTTTTTTTTCTTTATTCTTATTTTTACTCTTTCCATTTTGCGGTATTAAAAAGAAGTTGCTTTTTTATGACATGTTGGCAATAATAGATTGGCAGTCTTTCCAAAAATGTATTGTTCTTATTTGACACAGTGAATAACATGCTTTTGATATGAGTAGCACTGAGTCAATGTCTATAGCTACAGTGCACCGTATAAGTAAATTGACCTCAAAATGTCCTACAAAACCCTACTTGCAGACATTTGTCACCCAATAGCACTCTGGCATGCTCTAGAGCTAGAAAATCCCATTTTGTGAAGCTTTAATGCCCTTCTGCTGTTATAAAGGGCTCACAGGCATGACACTCATATCATTTTTCATACCACAGTCTCACGTTAAGGTATTTTCTAACTTTAGGTAGCATCCTAAGTTTCTTCCAAAAGCATTTCTGAAAATAAAACCAAGCAATGCTATCACTCTTTGGCTCCTTTTCCTTTGTAAATATGACTTTCATGTTTTATAAGAATTTGTGCCTTCTTTTCTGTTGTTTATCATACTCAGGACTTCTTTTCACAATTAGATTATTAGTTTTGTTTTCTTTCATATCTTTGTCACTATATCTTATATGTGATACTTTTCCAGGAAAATATATTTCACTTGAACCTACATATCTTTCAGTTCCACATCTATGGATACAACCACTACAGATTGCAAATATTTGGGGAAAAACTACATCTGTAGTAAATACATATGGACTTTTTCTTCTTGTCATTATTCCATAAGCAATATAGTACAATTTACATAGCATTTGCATTTTACTAGGCATTATAAATAATATAGAAGTAATTTAAAGTATACAGGGTGATGAACATAGGTTATATGAAAATACAACAGTATTTTATGTAAGGGACTTGAGCATCCCTTGGTATCTGGTCTTGGTATCTGGGGAAATCCTAGAAACAACAGCCCCTCATGCTGAGGGATGACTGTACGCAGGAATTTTTTGCTTGATTATAAAATAGAGTTGTAAAACTTATGTAGACCAGATACCTTCATTCTCTACCATTGAAGAAATGGAGATAAGCTTAGAGAGGTTAAAATAAGTTGATCAAGACTTCTCAGATGGTTGATTACAAGAACCTTGGTGTCTTAATGATCTCTGGCCTTTCACACCTGCCATCTCATTCATTTAATAAACATGTACTGATCACCTTCTAGGTCAGAAGAATGCCGCAAGAAAAAACAGATAACCCCTACCCTATAGCTTCTGCCTAATGCATGGAAATAGAGAAAGAATAGAAAATATAATAGGATATGCATACATTATAGTGAACACCCAAGAGCAACATCATCCCAAGCTCAGATGGTCAACTGAGGCTCTCTAGAGAATTTGTGTTATGTGAGAACAGAAAAATGAAGTAAATTTAACAACAGGAAGGCTGGGTTATAGACAGACCATGAAAAAAGGAAAGGAGGGGCTTGGGCGAGGGGGAGAGAGAGGAGAGCCTGGACACATAAGCAGAGCAGATCACAATTAGCTTTGCAAGCTTACTAGTAAGTTTACAATTTATGCTCTGTGTTCCATAATTAGATTTTAAATAGGAAGAAGACTTCAATGAGTTTCTATCTTAAAATGATAATGCTTACAGTGATATGGGTAATAAATGAGGTAGATGATGCTTATATATTTGAAACCAGAAGATTAGTTGAAAGGCTACTGAAGCAATCCACACAAAAGGCAGCGATAACTCTGATCTCAATCGGAAAAAGAGTAAACCTGCTCCTAGTTTTTTAAAGTAGGCCCTCCTTATTAAATCTTTATTGCCAGAATGAAAAAAAGAAAGCAAAAAAAAATGAATGTGTTCATCTTTGAGAAATAAATAAACCATGGCAAGGAAGAGCTTCATACTGTGGGAATGGAGACTGCAAACCTTAATTACTGCAGTGGTTTACTGCAACCCAGTAGTGGGACGGAACTCAGTTTGAGTTCTAAAGACCAGCAGTCCTGACCAAGGTAGAGCATGTGTGAAAAGCCAGGGTAGCTCTTCCTCCCACTAATAGTCATGGCTTAATTAAAAATGGAAAATAATTTTAAAATCAGCCTTCCTGAAACCCAAAATACTGAAATAGTCTATTTATTTGAAGACTGCCTCTTCAATTGCAAAAGCGAGTGCCAAAACATCAGCCAAGCTCTTGATCCTTCTGCCAGTTCTGAGTAGTTTGGTGGTTTTGCAGTTGCTCCTGTGCCAACCTAATTTTTTAAATTATTATGAGGTTTGAACACTGGCAAGAAATGACAAAGAGGAAAAATAAGATCAGACAATGTGATTGCATTTTAGTTCAAATTTATCCATTAACTGGATAAAAGAATACAATTATGATTTCTTTAAATAAATGTAGTATGCATTTATATGAAAACAAATCCATGAATTTTGCTTCTAGAAGAAATCTGTACAAAATTTTATTTCATGCCATAATGCATTATGGCAAAAAATTCTTAATAAACCCAATATGGATTTAAAAGTAGAGGAAATATTAATTTAATTTAATATTAAATTAAATATTGTTGCTTTTAAAAATTTCAAATTCTGTATTCTATGCACATTATGAAAAATGATTATAATGCTATACTGAAAAGAATCTGCAGGGATTTATATTCATTTTTTGGATATTGATCCTTTATTCTAGCATCTTCATTGGAAAGTACTTTTTTGGGTAGCATATTAATTACTTTTAAAATTCCCAATTACAAAATACAAAAAATTTAGACTGATCCAATAAAGGGTATCTGAATATAATTGCTATATCTTTTTTGGTTGTAAGATTCTCAAAAAAAAGTGCTTCTCTCTACCTTTCTAGCCATTTTCCACATGTGTAGCTGGGACCACATCCCTGTGACCTGGGGCTTCCAAATGCACCCAGCATGTTCAGACCAACTCTGCAGGGCATGACAGCCTTTCCTTCTGCAAAAGTCTTAGTGGCCCTCAAAGAAATAGATTAAAATCAACCTCCTTCACGCAACTTTCCTGATCTCTCCAAGAAGAATTATTGTCTTCTTTATGCTTCCATTGAACATTCTTACTATACTTTTGACTTGTAGGTTCATAGTGATGATTAAAAACACCATATTTTAAGCTATATTTTCTTTTTTTGCTATCTCCCAATATACTCTAAAAGGATTTCAGTTATTTTATATATATTAGGTATTATATATATATATGTGTGTGTGTGTGTCTTAGATAGGATAATAGAATAGAGATAAATGTATATATAAATAATATTGATAAATATACACATATTTATAAATTCTTACTTAATTCAAAATAATAAATTATTCATTACCATTATGTTCCATGTCCACAGTGCCTATAATCTGGTACTCAAAAATGTTTGATGACTGACTAATGTAGATGAATTAAAATAGTATCAATGCCACCATGATAATGTGATAATTAATGTTATGATTATATTGTTCCATATTCTGTTGTCATAACCAAATACTGGAGGTTGGGTGCTTTATAAAGAAAAGAAGCTTATTTGACTGACTCATTGTTTTGGAATCAAGAGCATGGTGTCAGCATCTGCTCAGCTCTGCTGAGCCTCATGATGGACAGCATCATGCCGGGGGCACCATGCCATGCAAGAGGGAGAGATAACATGATGAGACAGGAAGGCAGAGGATTCAGAGTCAGGCTTGCTTTTAATAAGACAATTTTCTCTTGTAGGAACTGACTAGGTTACCAAGAGAACTATATTAATCCTTCCTGAGGTAATATCCCCAGTGACCTAAGGACCCCCCACTAGGCCACACCCCATAAAGGTTCCACTACCCCTACACGGCCACACTGGGGACCAACCTTCCAGCCCATGAAACTTTGGACACAGTTGAACCATACCCAAACTACAGCAGTGATAAACAATTGAAAATATTATGTATCTATCAACTAAAAGCACCAAATTTATAGGATTTTACATCTGCAGAGACATGATTATCTTTAAGAATAATTTCCAAGCACACTGATTTACCAAAATATACCCTAACATTTCATAGAAAAAAAGTTATTGAAAAAAAGCTTTTCATTAACCCATTTAGTGAGTACTCATCGATAATCTATCAACAGGGCACTGTGCAAGGTGAAGTATTAGACATACAATCAAAACAAGATTGGAGCCTCCACCCTCAAGGAGTTCTTGGGCACTAGGGAGACAAGAACAAGAACAGGTAAGTTCAATATGGAGAGACTGATGTTATACAGAGGCAAGTACAAGATATGCTGAGGGAGCAAAGAGGAGGATGGCAGACTCTACCTGGGGAAGTTCCAGAACAGCATGACAGCAAGACAGAACAGCATGTACAAAAGCAGAGAGACTTGAAAATTATGGCTTATTACAGCACCTGCCTGAGATTAAAAATAACTGACACATAGGACACAAATGGGAAAAAATTGGAGATGGTATTAGAGGAGCAGACAAGAGTCTGTATTCTAGGAAAGCTGTTTGGACTATATCTTGGAGGAGGAAGTGAGAATTGGGAGGAAGCAGGTACTATAGGGTAGACTGTTCCCAGAGTCAAAGGGAGAGAACCCTTCTGCCTATCTTTGACACTCTATACATATGACCAGACATATTCTAAGCATTGGATTTCCATCCTCTAAGACTCTTTATACTGATACGGAAAATATGCATGTGTGTGTGTGTGTGTGTGTGTGTGTGTGTGTGTGTGTGTGTGTGTAATATCAGATAGATATTACAGTACTGTTACAACTAAATGACACAAGACA
Source organism: Glis glis (assembly GCA_004027185.1). Classification (NCBI taxonomy): domain Eukaryota; kingdom Metazoa; phylum Chordata; class Mammalia; order Rodentia; family Gliridae; genus Glis; species Glis glis. The sequence goes on from PVJS01017766.1 coordinate 19,212, forward strand.
GTATTCAGTAGAGAAATCTTGTTAAGGACCAATCTGTGTCCTGTATAAACATATGGCATCTGAATACAATAACTCAGGGCTTACTAGACCAGATATATAGAACAGTTCTGAGGTAATTGCAATATTTGAATTCATCCTTGGAAACTGTGTTATAGGGGATCAGGAAAATAATAAATTTTCTTCCCATACATAAAACTTTCAGAAATATGCTTATGAATTAAAAAATAGAACAGGATTTTTCCATCACACTGAATTTACATTTATATATTATCAGTACTTCATGGATATTTAAATAAATTTAAGATTACCTAAGGAAAATAAATGGTAAACTGTATGCAACTCATTTATAAGTCTCCATATTGCATATAAACACTATACTAGACATTTGGAACAAAAAGAATTTAATATTCAACATTAGTGTTATAAACACAGGAGAAACAGAAAAGAAATTTAAAATAAAGAAAACCAAAAGAACCTCACTTTTACATTTCCAATTTTGACATGTAATTTTTCAAACCTTACAATACTTTAAAATAGCTATTTATATTCTATTTCCTTCCTAAATTTAACTATGCTTTTCCCATATGAGACTCAGGAGACTGACCTATAAAACAAAAAGAAATTCCAAAAGTATAGAGTATGGAAATGATAGAGGTTCATGATGCACTCGGCTATTATTCAAGCTGAAAATAAATTGGTTTTCCTTAAGAATAGACCCCTTTATTAAAGATATTATGTGCCAGGATCTGTCTGTTCTCTTTCCGTGCACAGCCCCCAGCCCAGAGGAGCTGAACCCCTTAAGTTCAAGAGTCTGGGATCAATCTCATCCATTGGAGGAAAGAAGAAATATTTCTTATGCTCTCCAACCAACATCTAATTTGTTAATTCAACTCTGTTGATTTTTTGGTTATTCTAAAAAGAAAGGCTTTCCTATCCCAGAAACTAGGATTCCCCCCATATACTTTGAGATGTGGGGCTCCATTCTATTCTCAACATCTGACAGCTGGGGAATGCAGTCTTGCCTCTGAACTCCATACCCATGCCTGAGATCCTGCTGCCAGGCATGAATATTCCTTATGCAGACATTGTGCTGACCTGCCTGCCTGTCTGATCACAGCATGCCATCTGTTCTGGGACTCCCCATCACTGAGCTCTGACTGTCTCTCCAGACACTCCAATTAGCCCTTGGAGCTCTGACACCAACTGCTATTCTGCACTACTTCTCATTGCTGGTGACAATGTTGAATTTTACCAGAGCTCTGTGGTCTTGGGGGGAAAAACAGTGAAGGTTAAGAAATCCTCCCACCATTTGGGTTCCCAGAAATAACTTAATGCAAAGAAACACACTTCCTCATATAACTTAGATAAGATTCATGGATGCCCTTGATTACCTATGACAAGGCTAGAGGCTGATCTAAAGCTCCATTCTTTTTCTCATAAATGACTAGCTGATTAATCAGAGGGAAAAAAAAATGCTTGCTAACCAAACTCTGATTAAAATTCTTTCTTCCCTTAGTCCCCTGAACTTTGGCCCAGCTTCAATGGGAAGCAACAGACAATCCTTCCTTAACAGTCACCATGAAAACTAAACTGGTTTAGACAAAAACATTTCTTCACCTACTATCTGATCATTCCACCATCTTTTATCTCACTTCCCCAAACCCCATGCATTCTAGTCTTATTTTCTTCTCCTATAAAAGAAAACCTCCTGTTGCCTAAGCCTTGTGATGGGCAGATCTCCTGGTTGGAACTTCTCCCTGACACAGATGTTTCTCTTTCCCTGTTGCAATGATCCATCTTTTCTAATAAAGTCTTTCATAAGTCCAAGTTTTGTTTTTTTTTTATTATTTGTTTGTTTGTTTAACATCATTCAGTGAGTTTTCAGCCCACGTAACTGAAGTGGCTGGCCTTGCTCCGCTTTCTTAAAGTAGTTTTCTCTCCCACCTCCACTAAGTATACCTATTTATGAACACACTTTCATTACCACATCCAGAGACCACTCCCTAGGCCCCTTTTAAAAGTTGCCACAGTTAACACTTAAAGTCTTTATACTACAAGCTGTTATGCTAGCTTTCTTAACTTTTTGTTTTCTGTGTGTGTGTTAGTTACCGGGGATTGAATCCAGGGGTATTCTACCTCCAAACTACAGCCCAGCCCTTTTTATTTTTTGTTTTGAAATAGAGTCTCACTAGGTTACTAAGAGTCTTGCTAAATTGCTGAGGCTGGCCTGGAAACTTCTGTCTCAACCTTAGCTTTCTTATCTTAAAACTCACTCCATTCATAATTATATTTTATTAATAAAAAACTTAGAAAGTAATAAACACTTTTTTTACTTAATATTCTTCAAAGATGACCAAATTTCATTGCCACCAAATTTCCCCTCATTTCACACATTCAGAATGGAAGACTTAAGGATTCTTAAAAGAATTTGTTAGAAAATAAAGTGATTGTTATTACTTGGGAAAAGTGCTTGATCACCAGTCATGTTTAGGGACAGCATCATTTAAATGTAAGGTTAGAAAAGCTCTGAGGCCACGATGTTCCGTTCAGGTAAACCTAGAGATGCATTTAAAAAGAAATCACAGTTCTTCCTTCAACTTCCTTGTAAAAAGGCATAGATTAAGTGTAACTTTCCTTGCAGGAAGTGGCTGTGCTTCAGATGGCATAGAAAACTACCTGGAGAGCAGCCAACACCTCTTTGCTACACATCCTCTGTGGGGGCTTGTTTAATGAAGTCAGATAAATATACTCCCACATATGCATATTGACATATACATATGCATATATTTAGTATTCTCGGTATTTTTTAAATGACATCAGTGAAGCATCCTGTATGACTAAGTAGGCCAAAAGGCAGGAGTTGTTCTTTCTTTCCTTGCAGTCCTAAAGAGGCATCATCTTTTGGTTGCTTTTGATGCTCTCTGAAATAATATTGAGGCCCTTCTCTATGGGAGGTTTTGGCAATTCCTGAAGAAATATGTTAAGGTTGCCCCTCCACTCCATTCTGCCTGTTTCCCAAGGCTCCTGGCAGGCTGAAAGCACTGAGTTGTGCAGCAGGCCGAAGTGCGGTGGTGAAGTGGTCACACAATGTTTCATTGTCATAAAAGCTCCAATTTAGGGGAAACTGCTTGATGGGAAGGAATATGCAGCCTCAGCTCATTGCACAATGTCCCAGGTACCCAAACTGCTCCCAACCCAGTAAGGGACAAGAATGTACTGAAAGAGCCATGCACATGGGAAAGATAATAGACACATGGCCCCCAGAAGAGCTTTATAAAACACAAAAAAGAAGTGTCTTATAGCAACAGCAAATAAATATTACAGGAAGCTCAACTGTACTAAGATAAACAGTTTTTGGAATTGTTCCTCATCTCAGGTTGTTGACATTCCCCTTTTAAAAGAAATATTTCACTTTGGCTAAATTTTCATTACTTTATTTCAATTGCTTCCCATGCCTGTTACTTTATGTGTAAATGACATAATGTGGTTATGGCAACTTGGAAGAAAATATTTTCCATCACCATCAAATATTGTAAATAATTGCAAACACTATAAGCAGTGATTATGTGCCAAAATTATGCATGCTGCCTAAGATCACATTTCTTATGATTTTTGAATATTCATCACCTGCATCTACAGAAGAGATCTGAATAACAAACTCATTACTAAATCTTTTTTTTTACTAAATCTATCAAATTGAAGATAATGTTCTATTTCTTAAAATTTCTTACATATCTCTATTTTACAATCATTTATTGAGCACTTAACATGTGCCAACCATCGTGCTTAACACATGTTTTACAAAAATAAATGAATGGAGAAGTGTGCATGTTCACAATACAATGACCAATTCTTCCTTAAAATGAGATCTGTAAGCAAGTTTAGGAAGCTTCAAGATTTCCATCCAAATGTTTGAAGATTTATTAATAATACATAACAGTGATGCACTAAGTTATTACCTAATGACTTAAATAATGCTTTCACAAAGTTCCAAATATATCTGATGTGCACAATTACATGACAATTTTACCAGTATGTCGAAATAAAGAAAAATCGGAATTATTCTAGGTGTATTTTTATTTTTCTTACATTATTGCTTAAGGAAATCTGGATTTCTGTGAAACTGATAAGTTATGTCAGCATTGTACTCACATTTTTATTAGCTGACTAAACACAAGATAGTATCTTTAACTGAAAGAATTTTTTATTAATCAATGAAGTTTCTTCCTAGTTAAAGCACAGTTACTCAGTCCTCTAATTGGAGCCACCACCACTATCATGTACATGACCAAAAGTCACTCTCCCTTATTCCACCCAGCCAGCCCTGGAGCTGGCAGGGGTATGGCTAAAAACATCTTGAGAAGAATAAATACAGTTTGGGATGGGGTGGAAGATGTTGCTCTGCCTGAAAGAGCTGCCAGCTCTTCATCGTTTCCAATTTTAATCTTCCCGACTTTATGACAAGACATTAGCTAAATACCCTTTTATGAAATGAATGTCTTGATGATAATTACTAAGCAAGTCTTTTATTTGTAATAGAGCTAAGCAATTTAACACCTTCCAGTCACATTCTAGAACAAATAGATAATCATAATTCTTTCAGTGCCTTGGTGGAAGTACATAAAACCCCTAGAAATTGTTCATTTTGCTTACATGAAGCTGTTAGTGCAGTTAATTACAAGTCATTGTCTTTCTATTATTTTTTTCATACAATTTCTTTCAATGTTGCCTTTCATTTAGCAAGAACCATGTACACTTGGGTGCAGTTAAAAAAGAAAGAGATGCTGGATGTGATAGCACACACCTATAATTCTAGTCCTGGGAGGCTAAGACTGGAGGATCAATGGTTTGAGACCAGCCTCAGCAACCTAGGGAGACCTTATTTCAAAATTAAAAATTTTAAAAAAAGGGCTGGGGATGTAGCTCAGAGGTAGAATGCCCCTGGGTTCAATCTCTAATACCTCAAGAAAGGAGAAGGAAAGGAGGGAGAGAGGGAGATAAGGAGAAAGGGAGGGAGGGTAAGAGACTCAAAGTAACTGGGAAAGGGAATACTAGAGGCCCCACATTCCTCAGACCCACAGAATCATCTCTTTACTGTAGATGCTAGGCATGTAATATCTGTCTGCATGGATCACTGTTTCTCAAAAAGATGGAAAGCATCACCCCAATCTCCTCTCCTAAGGAGTCTTCCTGTTCTTATAACCACAAGCTATGGCTTGAATGTCCTTAAGAAAACTCGTGTTGAAATTTAAGTCCCATTGTGAGGTACTAGACGTAGGACCTGTTGGAACTATTAAGAGGTAAGTAAGTCATGAGGGCTTTGCATTTATGAATGGATTAGTCCATTCATGGGTTAATGGATGAATGGGTTCATGGGTTTTCTTGGGGTAAATTGGTTTATTATAAAAGCCAGTTAGGTGTTTCTGGTCTGTGTGTCCTCTTGCCATTCAATGCCCTGTGCCATCTTAGGATTCTGCAGAGTTCCTGTCAGCAAGGAACCTTTGCCCAGGTGGGCCCTCAATCTTGCCCCCACCCCAGCCTCCAGAACCATGAGCTGAATAAACTTTTATTCACTATAAATTACCCAGTGTGTGATATTCAGTGATGGCAACAAAAAACAGACACATGAAGAAATAATAATGAAGAAATAATAATAGATGGATAGGCAGATAAAAATTAGATGAAGCGTTTCTATAAATGAAAGGGAAAACAGATGAAGTTAGATTTTTAAGTCATTTAATCAAATTCTGCTAATTTGTAGAAATACTGTGGCTTTCTTGACTTAATAGTTTAGCCAAAACAGTTTTCTCTCTCACAGTGTCTTTACTCATAGACTTTGTAAAAATGTAAGTGATGTTTTTATGGGTTGTGAGAGTAATTATTATATATTGAAGAATTTTGAAAGCCAGTTGATAAACTATTAGCAGCTTGAAATCCATCATGTTGGACACTTCTTTACACCATGAAAATCATTAAATGCTACAAATCAGCATTTTGGGTTTTTTGTGTGTGGTATTTTGTTTTGGCCTGGTTTTTGGTTTGATTTGAGAGCATGTTTACCAGCATGCTATTGCTAAGCCCTTTAAAAATCTCTAAAACAAAAATAGGCCCACATTCCTCACAGTGCTAACTTCCCACATAACTTGATCATAATGTGCCATTCATGTTTCCTATCCAAACTCAGTAGGTAAATTATTTGATCAACTTTACTTCTTAGAGTTAAGCATTTAATAAGAGTGTTAGCCATTTTGTAAATTAGTACTTCTTTTAATAAGTCCCAAATGCTTCTCTTCAAGTATCTATAAATCTGGTAAACAATCCATGTATTTCCTATGTATAAATATCATGGTTTTATAGCCCTCAGTGAAATCCCTTCTTAGCCTTGTTTTTTTCAGGTTGAAAATGCCTACTTATTTTGGACTCTTTTTAAATTGCTGTTCTTCCTATCAGCTTCTCTTAAACACTTTTTCCTGGAACTTTTTCAAGTCTTTCCTAAATATTGTAGTCAGATCTGTCTGTAGTATCTCATATGGAAGAAAAAAATTTTCTGCCACAGAACCACAACAAAATGATATTTGTTCTCTTTTGTCCGTACTGATGAATAATGTCCAAACGTTTTAACGAAGACCACAGAAAAACAAAATCTAAGGCTTCACAACAAATATAGATCAGATCAAGGGGATTAGTGGTTGAAGTTTATATTAGCTCTGAGGGAGAAAGAGGCCTGTTAGATTCTTAACTTCAGATTTGGGGGCAGGGTATTAATATCAAAGTATGGAAGCCAATTAATAACTCTTTTTCTAATTCTCTGAGAAGATAATTTTTATTAAGCCTAGTATTAGACATCTATTTCAATTTTATGTTATTATTATCAGTGAAAGTAAAATAATTCTAGGAAATTAATATTAACCATGTTAGATTTGTCAGCTTTAAGTATGTGCTGATTAACATCTATAATATACTTGATTAACGCAGATGACTGAAGCCAATTAATTCTCTATTTTGCCTTTGTAAAGCTATTTCATAAATATTTAAGTATCCTTTTTTAATCAAACTTTATTATCTGTATTTACACTGCCTTTCCGTTTATAGTAAAAAACAATCATTCTGATGTCAATTGTGAAAGCTTCACTTCCATGAGCAATGTCATCTCATAAATATAACTATGATATTTGAAGATAGTTGAGCAATAGGAGTATTGGGTCCCCCTTTTTTTAGGCTTCTAGTAATTTGAATTTAAACCTTCAAACATAAATTAGTTGCAGTCCTGCATTGCTAAGTGACAGGGATACATTCTGAGAAATGTGTCAATGGGTGATTTCATCTTTTGTGAACATGATTGAGTCTACTTACACAAAGTTAGCTATGGCATCGCTAAGTGATATAAACTTGTTGGACCTCCATGGCGTATGTGGTTCATCATTGACCAAATTTCATTATGTTGTATATGACTGTGCTAAGTCAAGAAACTAGCAGAGAATCTAAACTATCTACCCAAAGGCATGTTCATGAATAATCACTACCCCTACATAGAAGGTCTTCCCTAACTGGGTAGTAAAAAAGTTTTTGTACTATGTTGAAAGTCAAGGGTTTTTTCTCTTGTAGAAATAAAATCTTTTCAACTTTAGCATGAGTTTAAGCAAAGAAACATACCATGACCACAAGTTATTAATGAAACACTCTCAATGTAGCATGTCCTTCTTGCATAAATGTGCAAGATTCAAGTCTACACAACTAACTCAGCGAACTCTACACAATATGAGCAAAGTCACCAGTAAGTCCAATCCAGAGTTTCTCAAGTTATTTCCTATGAAACATTTAGGTTTGACAAAATGTTATACATGATATTCCAAAAACGATATAATGAGCAGACAAATTTGGAAAACTCTTTATAACAGAAAACAGGTATCTCAGAACTTTTAATATACAAATATGCCTTTTGAATCTCTAAGGAGTCAGAGCATGCAGTATCTCCAAAATATATTTTAATAAAAAATGATTTTCTCTGAACATCTGCTTAGTTTCTCAGACAAGGGTTTTTCAAGGAATGTTGTTTCAAAATATGGTTATTGTAAGAGTTTGCTAATTGTTTGCTAGTACTTTTGCTCTTTAATTGCTAAATTAGAGTGAGTTGAGTTCATTTAGTCATCTTAATATCTGAAATACTGTCCTACGTGTGATTCTTCACAGCTTCCAAGCTGAGTAAAAAATTATGTGCAAGTTTATTTCTTGATTTTTTTACTCTTTCCAAATTTGGGGTGCATTACAGTTTTGAGTATTAAATTTACCATTTATTTTTCTGTACTACTATGTGGATCAAATAATGGCAAATATTCTATTTGTGACAATATTTTCCACCTAAATTATTGCTGAAAAGTTTCAGATAAATAAACAAGTCAGAAAAAGTAGAGCTACTTAAATTGGATCATTTTCGCTGATTTTGTATTTTAATCTAGCTTTTCATTTGAAAAGAAAGCTATGGAGTGGTGTTAAATAAAAAATGACATTCCATAATTCTTCCATTCACATTTTTCCAGTACATGAAGGAAACAAAGTCACCTTGTCAAAAAGATTCAGCATCTTATTAAAGTGTGTAGAAATCTGCGTATGCTGTTCTCTAAACATTTACCAACTCTAATAGTGGAGCTGCATGTTGAGTAAGAAATGCTTTTTTTCCATCTGTACACTACGATGGTAGACTTCTATAAATTTTGGAGGCTGTTTACAAATTATGCCTCTGTATTTCAAGTAGGGTGGATAGGCATTGCCAAATGATGTTTAGATTGTGGATACTACCCTGCTCAGGGTCATTATGCATGGCCCACGAGTACTCAAACATTCTTTGGTTCCTTTGACTCCTAACCCTACAAGTTTTTTGTATGATTCATCCTTTCAGCCATTTAAGAAGGCATCTCAGTGACTGGAGGGCTCCATATGACCTCCTCTGGATAGTAGGCATCGTTCTAGTGGACACAGTATAGAGCATTTGCTCACTGACTTATTTCTGATGGGGGGAAGGGAGGGAGGAGGGGCTGGTTGGAGAAAGACAACCTGAGACACGTGATTTATACCTTGTGTCCTAGGAGGAAACACCAAAAGGAAGACCTGCTGCACTGAGAGCACAAAGGATAGAGTTCAAAATGGAAAAGCAAATCTAAGTCATATAAGAAAATGTCAGTCAGACAAACTGAATACTTTTGTATCGGTTTTATTTATTTACTTATTTCAAAATATACTGATATGTAATGCTGAGTTTTAACATGACCTAGGTCAAGCATTTGTATACTTATACTCTTAATATAAGTCCATACATTTTCTTTCCCTCCCTGAAAAATACAGTGAATGAATATGAGTGTAAACAGTCCAGAACACAAATGCCTTCGCAGAGCGCTTGGCTGTTCTCCAATATTTTTTTGCTAAATATGATCAGAAAGTAAATACCAAAACCAAAGTCCTCCAGTAGTTTCAGTAATAAACTTCCCTGAATATAGTTCATATCTCCAATGCTTCCAAAATTCTCTAAAGAAAGGGCTTACAGAAAACAACATTCCCCAAATGTGGGAAAGGGAGGGGTATGTTGAATGAACCATGGTGAAGCTGTATTCCCACATCATGCACAGTCTCCAAACTGCTATCAATCAATAAACAGTGTCCTAAAGATGTTATTATTCATAGTTTTTATAAAATCAATTATACATATTTAAAATATTCTTGCCATTGCTAGAAAATGGAAAAGCAAAATCTAAGTCATAGAATAAGAAAATGCCAGTCAAACTGAATACTTTCATGTCAGTTCTATTTATTTACTTATTTCAAAATATACTGATAAGTAATGTTTGTTTGTTTGTTTTTCCTGCAGTGCCAGGGATTGAACCCAGGGCCTCATGCATGCCAGGCAAGCCCTCTATCATGAGCCCAACTTTTCACAATTTTACTTTTGTGATATATATTGGTGGTTTACAATATGATATGGAATACATATTATATAGAGTAAAATGATGACTCTAGTGAAGGAAATTGACATATGTATCATCTCACATGGTTACATTTTTGTGACAAGAACACCTAAAAGCTATTTACTTAATAAAAATCCCTAACACCACACATTTTATTAACTATAGTTCTTTTTTTTTTTTGGTACTGGGGATTGAACGCAGGGGCGTTCTACCTCCGCGCTACGCCCCCGGCCCTATTTTTTTTTATACTTTATTTTGAAACCGGGTCTCACAAAGTTGCGGAGGGCCTCACTAAGGAGAGAGAGAGAGAGAGAGAGAGAGAGAGAGAGAGAGAGAGACAGGGAGAGAGAGCGAGAGAGCTAAGGCTGGCCGCAAACCCGGATCCTCCAGTCTCTGCCTCCCAAAGTACTGGGATTACAAGTGTGCGCCACCACGCCCTGCCAAACTATAGTTCTTATATTGTATTAACTATAGTTCTCATATTGCATGTACAGTTCTCATATTGTCCAAATCTCTATACTTGTTTATACTATACATCTGATACTTATATCCTCTGACCTACATCTTCCCATTTCCTCCCTCCCCCAGAATCACTGTTCTATTCCCATTTTATTTTTATTATTAAAGATAGCCTATAAATGACTACCTGATAGTCACTGAAGTTCCCTCATGGCATGTCACATTTTAACAGCTACTGTCAAAGTCATTACTATTTTGTACTAAGTCTATACTAGAGTTGAGTATATTATAAAGCATCTATACCTCTACTCTGTGCACAGATCTTGGTTGGGTAGGCACTGGTTGCAAAGATTAGAGCTCAAAAACAGAAATAGTATAATGGTTTAAAGGCCCTTTAAAATCAGCCTTGGTCTTGAATCTTATGTCATCTTGGGTAAATTTAACCTCACAGAGATTCAATTATCCTTGTCTCTAGGAATAAAACAAATGTTTTCATCCCTGAGGATTAAAGTAACAGATTAAGAATTTAGCCCATATTAATGATTCAACAAATGTTAGCTGCTAATTAATATCAACAAGTACCAACAAAAACAAATCATCCAAATCATTTACCTTTAATGCGTTCTTCTTTGCCTACAATGATTCTATAGAAATTTGCTTTTTTGTATAAGTAGTCACATGCCTTGTTTCCGCCAGCTATAGTGTTTATTTCTATATATGCTTGGCAAGCCTACTTGTCGTTCAGACTGCACTTTATCTGTTATCCATCAAGACAGTTTGCTCATTCTGCTGAGTCCAACCTTGTTTCAAAACCCATTCATTTCTATCTTCTCATAATAACCTCAGTATAATTGAAACTGAATGTAAAATGGAAACAAATACATTCTTGCCATCATAAGTTGTACACACCTTTGATAATGTTTACTGCCATGTCATTAATGAGTCACTATTATATGTTGTGGATTTAATGGCCCACTTAGGCAATGAGGAAACTGTGACTGCATACACTTCGTAGACTAAAATTAACTCTTTTATACTTTATTTTGAAACCGGGTCTCACAAAGTTGAGGAGGGCAGAGAGAGAGAGAGAGAGAGAGAGAGCTGAGGCTGGCCGCGAACCCGGATCCTCCGGTCTCCACCTCCCAAAGTACTGGGATTACAAGCGTGTGCCACTACGCCCGGCCCTTGGTTATATCTTAAGTTTGTGTTCCCATGCTCCTTTGGCCCTTGTCTTGGATTATTTAATATTTTTACCCTATAGCATAATCTTATATGTATGAAAATTTTCTTATATATATTTTACATCAAACACTAAGAAATTCATTACTAATTAACTAATTTGAAACTCAATGTACTTAGTAGCTTGTCTTTTCCCCACCACCCTTACAATATCAGACACTGGGGAAATGGGTTATGGAATGGAATCCAGTTCACTCTGATTTCACAGCTCATGTCCTTCCTAGTAAGGACTGCTGCTTCATCCTGACTTTATATTGCAAAAAGTCATGTTGACTTAGATATAAATTCTTAGAACCTGGGTCACATTATGTGCATGTCTTGGAGTTTTGGTGCATAGAACATTTGTAACTAATTCACATCTGAAAAAGATGTCCACATCAGTAGCTAGATGAGATTGCCTATGGCTGTAGATAAGGGACAGCTTTTTAGGATGTAACTGTACTTGAAGTATTTGATTTGGGTGCCTAGATGACTATCTGGGGACATTTCTTAAAAGGTCCTGCCCAAGAAGGCTTTGGTTGAATTGAGAACCTCAGGGAAAAGAGCTGTCAGATGCAGAAGGGAAGTCGTGTGCAGTAGGGGACAGCCCAGGAGAGGCCCTGACTGCATCCAGAAAGCCCAGCTGCAGGGCCCAGCAGTGCAGTTCCTCAGGGTTCAGACAGACTCCCTCAGGAACATGAGTGAGTCTCAGACATCTGCCAGAGAAGGGAAGAAGAGAAACCTGACTCTGAAGTTGAGGTTGAGCACCATGCCAGAATGGACCTACTTATTACAAACATGGCATAATTCTTTTGACACAATGACTACAGGACTTTTGACCAACAGTGAGCTGATGGGTTTTAGGAACTAAGAGTTTAACCAGGGGTAGAGACGGGATTAAGCCAAGAGGTTTTTTTAGGTAGCAATAGGCAGGGAGGATGTCTCTGCTGATTGTACTCTGAGAGTCCTGTTCTTTCAACTCTGACTCTGGGTAATTATATATTGGTTATATTTAATAAGAGACTGGGTAGATTTTTTTATATTTGATATAGAGTGGAGGCTCTCAAATTGGGAGGACCTAGAGCCTATAGAAGGTCCCTTTAAATTCAGAATGATTTGAAGCTAAAGTAGCAGACTGTGAGTCTGGAAGTGACCCTTCTTTGCTCTGGTCACTGCGTTCCTCACACCCTGGGCCAGGGTTTTTCAGGTAAAGCTCCCCAGACCTCCCATCAAGTCCTATTTATGCAACAGTGGTAACTTCCAACATTAAGAAATCACCAGGAAAAATGTGATTTTTATATTATGCTTTTAACCTGAAATATTTTTCACTGCATACCAAAAAAATATTTTATGGCAGGTTAACCTATGGATTTTGATAAGGACTTACTGTCCTAGAGTATTTCATGACAATTTCTTTTGCTTTCAGGTACACTGCAGTTGCTAAGGAACCAAATGTCACAGTCATGGCTATCTAGCAGAACCATATGCCTATAACGTCAGAATAATTATGTGATAGCTCCTGCAAAAAGCATAAATTGTGGACATTAGAAATAAAGGGAAAATTAATTAGATCAACCACTACAGCCATAACATAAAGTCTAGTTCTCCACAGCAATGAGAACTCATCTAAGAGGGATGTTACGTATTAATTTACCATTCTACTCCCCTAGCCTAGCACAACCCCAGCACATAGAAGGCACAACAAACATCTATAGGAATAAAGATAGTTCTCACTAGCACTCAAAAGCAGAATAATGTCTGAAAGGCTCAAACACGGTAGTTCTCTTAGGAAAAGAAATGATATGCCTTTAGAAAATTATAAAGGGAAATTTTGCATTTATAATATTCTCATTCTCCAGAGTATGTTGAGAATAGCTGAATCATTGGAAATTAGTTACATGACATTTTAATTTTGTTTCTTATAAATTACTCCTTTCTGAAAACCATGCCTCATTAAAATAAGAGTACACAGAAAAACGTTTTAATTTAATAATTTAACCCATAGAGCAGGAGAATTAACCTGTCTCCTTAAGGCTTAGTTTTTTCATCTCTAAAGTAGTCTTTCCTTATAATTTGGTCACTGCAAGGGTTTATAGACCTGTGGTCAACCTATTGTTACCTTAACTTACCAAAATATCCATTTTATTTCTGCTTTCTGGGTGAAGTGGAACATCAGTTGCCAGCATTTTAAAGTTGGTGTAATAAAAGGTGATGTATAATCAGAAAACTGAATCCCACAAATGTTGATATCACAGTTTTGGGAAGAGTCTCAGACTTAAAATATTTTATGCATTTTATGTTATTTCTTAGGCATTTAATTCTATATATCTTTGTTACATTCTGTACATTTTCCTTTTTTTAGTCCTACTGGAAATTGAACCCAGAGGCATTCTACATCTGAGCTATACTGCCAGCCCTTTTTATTATTTTTTACTAGGTTGCTGAGAGTCTCACTTGGTTGCTGAGCCTGGCCTTGAACCTACAATCCTCCAGTCTAAGACTCCGAAGTACTGGGATTACAGGCATGCACCACCATGCCTGGCTCCATACTTCACATTTTCACATAACTCTAAAGCCTTTCTTGTGATTTATGTACCTCAGGGTTACATATTACTGTTTCATGTCCTCAAATTTTAACTCATTCCCTAGATTAATAAAAAATTTCAATGCAACATGCTTAAAAGTGGTCCTATACTTTGTTTTTTGAAAATGTTGTTCATCTCAGCAGGTTGACATTTATGTTTCAGAAGAAATATTTTAGTTTGTTTTTAGTGACAGTAACAGTTCATGTAGACACAGTAATTTTAATTAATTTTTACCTAACACTTTCTAGTGTACTGTCAAGTGTTATATTAAAGCCTTGATACATTCCATCTGCTGCTTATATTCTCTTCATTCCCTATGTAACTTTATAAACAACAGAAATGAGGTTGTCTACCATAATAAACCCCTGTGATTTTAGCCCTGCAAATTGTTCTTCTCTGAGTACATACAGATTTCTTTTTCACTTTATTTTCAAATGACTGCACCGTCACTAGACATCTTTTGATCAAGCACATTATTCCCTAAGCTGCCATGTCTCTTCAGTCCTTCTGGCTTCTCTGTGAAGGTTGTAACTGACTCTTTAATACTCTAGAATTCAGATATGCTCATTATAGATTCTCTTTTCTGACCATCTTATCAACTGTTAAACTAGATAGGCCACTGATGAAACTGACCACAAACATCACAAAAATTAAAATATTATGTTGATAAGAGACTATTCTAAGAGCTCAAGAAGTGTCAATAGTGTCACATTAAAAGAGATATTTTGATTTGCATCTCCCTGATTGCTAATGATGTTGAACATTTTTTCATATATATATTGGCCATTTCTATTTCTTATTTTGTGAAGTTCAATTGCCCACTTCTTGATTAGGTTATTTGGGGTTTTTTTGTTGTTGTTTTAGTGAAAAGTCTTTTAAGTACTTTGTATATTCTAGATATTAGTCTTCTATTGAAGAAATAGCTGGCAAAGATTTCCCATTCTGTAGGTTCTCTCTTTAGACTCCTGATGGTTTCCTTTGATGAATAGAAAATTTTTAGTTCAATGCAATCCCATTTATTAATTCTCATTTTAATTTATTGTGCCTTGGGGGTCTTATTGAGGAAATTTCTACCTGTGCCTATAGATTGGAGTGTTAAATCTATGTTCTCCTCTAGTAATTCCAAAATCTCTGATCTGATTTCCAGGTCTTTGATCCATCCGAAGGAGGTGGTCTAGAGGAGGGTAAGGGGAGGAGAGGGAGAATTAATGAAGGAAACATTTCCATTGTCATGATATACATATGTGAGAACAGCAATGCCAATCTCAATAGCATGTATGGGGAAGGGGGAGTGGGTAGGGAGCTGGGGGAAAGCTCACCAAGTGCTGTGTGCATGTATGTCACTATCACTATGAACTACATTATGATGTGAGACTATAATGCACCAATAAAAGTATGAATAAATAAATAAATAAATAAACTAAAGAAAGATATTCTGTAGGGAAACAATTAGGGTAGAGGAATAAGCTTGGGTGTGAGGAGGGTAAAGAGTCTTATTGGGGAGTGAAATTGATCAAATCATGTAATATGCATGTGCCAATATACCACTATGAAACCCACCATTTTGTATAACTAATTTGTACCATTTAAAAAAAGAAGGGAGAGAGACATTCTGTGATGGTTGAGTGAGGAAGGATGGTCTTCCAAGGCCACTGACTGCTTTGAAATACCACATGTACTATACAAACAAGTTTGAATAATCAAGTCACTTAATATCTCCAAACTTCTGACATCTTAGAAAATAGAGACCAACTCTTTAGAGGAGACTGGTACAAAGACTAGGTAAAATATTTAAAGAACACGGCCAGAAATTTCTGTTACTCATGAAGAATTAAACACAGATTTTCATTCCTCTACCTCCCCAAAACTTAAATAAAATAATATTAAAGGGAATAAAACCATGCAAACACCAGAAGGACAGAAAATAGGAGAGGGAGATAACAGCAGAGGCAAGGTGGGCAAGGCATATGCACTGTGGGGTAGCTCTCTCTGCCCCATTAGAGACCATGGACTTGACAGGAGGCATGAGGGGCTGAGGAGAGAGGCTTCCTAACTGAGCAATCTGAAATAAATGAGAAGAATGAAAGAAACTGAGTAATTGAGAAAATTGAGACAAATATGTTCTCCAGTACAAAAGTTGTACCAAAAATGAAATGTAAACAAAATACAAAATGACCCAGCTTTATGCAATGTGTACAAAAGTATAACAATGTAAGCCGGGCATGGTGGCGCATGCTTGTAATCCCAGTACTTTGGGAGGCGGAGACCGGAGGATCCGGGTTCGCGGCCAGCCTCAGCTCTCTC